>JABMCL010001371.1:125000-187500 GCA_018857735.1 Alviniconcha marisindica | reverse complement strand
TGTGGTGCGTGCGTGCGTGCGTGCGTGCGTGCGTGCTGAGCTGTGGCTTGAAATGTATATACATGTACACGTCCTGACTTCAAAGCAAGCTGAGCTGCGGCTTGAAATGTAGATTCATGTATACGCAGGCTTACTGGCCTTTTAGCACGTTGAGATGTGGGGTTGAAATGTGGATACGTGTACACATCCCGACTTTCTAGAAAGATGAGATATGGCTAGAAATGAACTTACATGTACACGTAGTGCCCTTCTAGTGAGCTTTTCTCTGGTTTAAAATGTAGATACATTTACACGTAGCCTTTGCAGCAAGTTGAGATTTGCCTTGTAATGTAGCTGCACGTATAAGCGATTTGAAAGTAAGGTTTGACTCAACTTACGACGGGAAGTGAACAAAATCATATTGGCATACTGTCGGAGTGAATGAAGTGAATGAAGTCGAATTAACTTTATCCCACACATGCTGATGAGTAAACTGTGAGATAGCAAATGACAGTTATTATGTTAATAATTTGCTGAATTTTGGCTGTATCGTTAGTCTGAAACTTACACTAAAATATTGGCACTTAAATATTTCACGTTTTCATTTGTAACTGAGATTATTGCAGGTAAAACTAATATCATTGGTATAATCTGAAACGGAATGAGGCCTTGTGTTGAATCAACAAACAAAACTGAGGAGTTAGATAGCGCCAGAAAGACAACACACGAACACAACACAGACCTGAATCGCCAAAAGTAACTCTCATCTGTCATGCGAGTAAATACAAGGTACATAAATTCCACCACGGAGGATTTGTATTTTTAGAAGTGTTTAAGGATCCACGTTAATGAACACGTCAATAATTCTGAAGAAAAGGAAGAGAACAAATCTGAAGATTTATAAGGAGCACTACTGGAACACACTGTCACTAATAACCACGTTTCTTTGGAATACATGTACATTCCAGTTCTGCAATGGTTGCTTCTTTAAAGAAAATCCGTATAATCAATGTTTACGGGCAAAACATGGCACGGTGTTGACAATTAGCACTTCCTGTAATCAATTTTTTGTTGTCCTTTTCAAAAATAATAAAGACAAAAATGCACGAGTCTTAGGGACAGTGTCGTTTCTCTGCCTGATTTTGTCTGTTTTGCATTTCTGTATTCAGAATAATCTGTTCCTCCCTCTGAAGTTCTTTGAATGTTCTGAATTTCTAGATTGGGATGTGAGTGCATGTGTGTGTATGTGTGTTTGGGGAGGGGGGGAGTGGGGGGGGGAGAAGTGGGGGGGAGGGGGGGAGAGGAAGTGGGGGAAGGGGGGTGGGGGGTGGGGGGGCTCTAGAAATCTTTCAAATCAATTAGACTAACTGTGTCACCGTAATGTAACGGCAGTATCACTTCCGGCTGTCTTCAACCTCGCATTTTCCAGCACTGAGTCGGCGAAATGTATTCCTGACACTTGACACAATTATTTAGACCTTACCTAAATGAAAAGTAGACAAGCAAACTGACACCATCATATCACATTTTGACAGAGACCTGGCTTTTTTTGGCTGGCAGCACTTCACAATGTTCAGTACCCGAGGGCTACAACAATCAAAGGGAACTACTCCTATACTGCAGATAAAAACGCAGTATCCACGGCACAAAAACAGCGCAGAGAGGTTGTGACTGTCATCCACCCTTAAATGTTCAACGAAAGTCAACTGTATTGTTCCAGAAGTACTAGAGCTTGTACTGTAAAGCTTGCGTGAGTTGAAGTGGTTGGAAACAATGTGTGTCATGCTGACTGGTCAGAGGGGTGGAGATGTCCCTAAGGGCTAAGTCCAGTTGAGGAAGAGCAGTGGACCGGAACTGAAGTGGTTCTCTTTTGGCTGTGACGTGTTCTCTGGAGGTCACGATGGTGACAGAAATCATGAGGTCCACAGGAAGATCACACGATCAACAAAAGTGGCGTGGAAAGCAAAATGGAGTTACGTGTTCGTCGTGACATCACAAGCTAGGGCCCGTACGACCTACACAGTCGTGAGAGGAGAGGTGACGTGTCTTTGGCCCATAACCGTCTCTTACCTGCAACACAAAAACACTTAATGAATGCTAATTATGTCAAACATGTTAATAGAACTTTTATATTTAATTGGTTGAAACTTACCAAGGGAATACAATTTACAGTTTTGCTGTTTTGACGCACCTGTGACCTTAAAATGAGGTTACGTTCACAAAAACAAGTAGGTATGGGTAATTTCACTTTGCCTTTCCTATCAATATTTTTTAAATATTCGAAAACTGGTAGGCTGTAAGAGAATATGTTTTTCATGAGGCCGAACATTTTTTGGTTACTAATCAGTGTAGAATCACATGCCAGTGCAGTGAGTCTGCTCGAAAGTGGAGAATATTGCTATATAAAAGCGATGAACAATAACAATAAGACAGCAAACAATTGTACATTTCCCGAGGGCAGCGTCAAAACCATTGGAGACAGAAATGTTTATATTGAACCAAGAAAATGCCATTCGGCCTCCATAAATTTTTATTACAGTGAGATATAAATTCCGATAATCTTGGAGTGTTTTGAAAAATTGCCGATACGGGTAGTGCTATGTTTCAGAAGAGATTACAGCTTGATAATTTCGCTCAAACAATGTCGGAGAAAAATCCAACGTTTTACGTTTCCTTTTATATCCTTAATTCCTCCGTTTGCCTGACATACACACCAACATTTAAGATGACATTGTATGCATAAGTTAATCTATGTACTTAACAATGAGGTAAAGTTTGAGCTTGGTCGAAAAAGAATTCACTGAGAAACACAACTCTCAGTTTCAAAGTTTTGACGCTTCTGTGACCTAGGAATAAATTCAAGGGCACTGAGTGGCATGCACGCACATAAAGTTTGACACTGTTCGCATCTACAGTGTAGATGAAAATAACATCAATGTTTGATCTATAGCTGAGGGGCCGGATGAGACGGCGGGAGGGGCGGGGTGGGGGGTGGGGCGGGGGGGTGGGGTGGGGGGGTGGGGGAGGGCTAACACTGACTAACATGGCCTCACGTTTTTCATACCAGTCACAAAGACTAACCGACCGGTCGGTCAGCCCGCTGACGGATTGACAGACTGCGCAGACAGAAAGGCCGGCAGCAGAGCGAGCATGCGCGAAGGCAGACAGGCACACACACACAGGCTGACCAGCAACGGACAAATCACGCAGATGTACCAGCCAAAAAAGAAGATCATGAAGATCATGAAGACCACTGAAAAGGCCACCGCACTGACAGACAGGCAGGAAGACCGTCAAACAGACCAGCCGACATCCTAATCATTAAATAGTAAGGTGCATGGGGGGGGGACCAACACGTTTTATAGCAGTAAACAGACAGACAAACAGATTGATCAACTTCACCAAAGGACAGTCAGATCAACTGATTCTATTACCGACAGACAGACAGACTTACATGGATGCCTGAAAGGAAATCTCCTGTGCTGGGATAAAGTGTCGGTGCCACGTTTACTAAAGGGGTGTTCACAAGCCATGACGCAGTCTTGGTAGCGGCCGATGAGGTTGAGGAGGGCGTTGCTCAGTCCGTGCGCTCGGCTGTGGCCCGTGTTGCTGGACGCTTGCACCAAAGACAGCATGAACTCTTCAAACGAGATTCCTGCAAGCACAAACCGTAACGGTTTTATTAGATTTTTAAGCGAGATTTCTACAAGAACTACAAACCGCAACGATGTTGTTAGACTTTCAACTGAGATTCCAGCATTCACAATCCAGAGTGGTCTTATTAGACTTTCAAACGACATTCCTGCAGCTATAAAATCATAACAGACATTCAAAGATATTCCCGCAAGAACCACAAACTAGAACCGTGGTGTTGGACTTTCAAACGAGATTCTTGCAAACAAACCGTAACGGTGTTGTTGGACTTCCGAACGAGATTCCCACAAGAACCACAAACTGCGCCGTCAGACTATCCTGGGACGGGGATAGCTCAGTGGTAGAACGCCGGACTCGTGTACGAAATGTTGCGGGTTCAAGACCCGGCAAGAGAAGCGGGACAATTTTCTTCTCCAGTCATCTTTCTGTGCTGACTCATATTTCGGTATCCGGTAGGAATCAGAATATAGCGCTATATAAAAACGATCAATCAAACGAGATTCCTGCAACGTATGGTGGTAGGTTTTAAACGAGATTCCCGCGAGAACCACGAAGCGCAGTGTTGTTGGACTTTCGAACGAGATTCTTGCAAGATGTAAGAACCACGAAGCGCAGTGTTGTTGGACTTGGTTAGCACCCAGTTGTCTGCGCGGGGCACGGCAGGGGCCGAGACCCGAGAAGACGGGGGGTGGGTTGGGGGGGGTGGCTCCTTAAAGCGACATTAAGAGTCACCACCAGAATGGTTCTGTATTAACATGGTCGACGGTGAGTATCAAGAGTATCATTCGGATATATTTATTCGTGAAATGTATCAATGGAAAGAGTATAGCCCGAGCAGAACGTGTGTGTGTGTGTGTGTGTGTGTGTGTGTGTGTGTGTGTGTGTGTGTGTGTGTGTGTGTGTGTGTGTGCCTGTTTGTCTGTCGTTGGTGTTTTGTTTTGCTTCTTTTTGCAGTTATAATTTTTTTTAGACGTGTACAATTTTTGACGTGCAACGTGTGTTTCTTTCTTTTTCTTTTCTTTTCCACGCATCTGGTACAGAATAACCGAGACCGTGGACGATTCCTATGCAACCTGTTCAGAAACACCCCGCTCAGACGGTTGTCTCTTGTGTCTGAAATCAATGTGTGCAGCCCATACCCACATCACCTCATTCCAATGCATGTCAAATGCAATACAGCTTTATAGCCAAGTGAAGATGTAATTGCAAAAGGAATATTTTGTGGTGCCAAGTACACCAATCACACATTTACGCCAGTCCGATAACAACAATAGCAACCACTGGGGCAAAAGGTCACTGATAAGAAATGAAAAATGCAACTAACAATAGAACTGCGTATATCATGTCAAAATTGCCTCTCTATGAAGCCTACCTGATGAAAATTACTATCCTCCTACTAAATATTATTAAACTGAAAATAATCCTACTGCTCCTCCCACTAAAAGCAATTATAAAAATCCTATCATGACCTTGATCCAGTGATCCTACACATCACAGGGCACCCCCTACTGGACTCAGCTGACACATGAGTGGGCCTAGTGTAGCTTGCAAGAAAACGTCACTACTGCCTGTTATTCCCACACTCCCTCCCTGCCCCCACCAACAACATCAGAGGAAGCTAATCTGCACAACACGCCGGAGAGGCAGCAGAGCAAAGCTAGTGTTTGGATAGTCTGAATATCATACAATGAGTGTTCTGAAGCCGTAAACCGCAGTGTCGTGGTACAACTTGACATTTTAGGTCTGTTCTAAAAAAAAAGCTTGTTGATTTTAGACTGAATTTGAAATCATTTAATTTTGAACCTGGTTATAGATGCATGCAGCCTAGCAAGGACGGCTGTTACTTGATCGTTGCACGTGCACGTGCTTGATCGTTGTACGGGCTCGGAACTCTCGACACCTTCAACCTGACACCTCGGGAGTGTTTCAGCCATGATCATACGACGTCCCTGTGGAAACAAGGGATCTCTGTGGAAACAAAACTGGTGTCAAACGCATCCAATTCAGCCACAGCTGCGACACTGACTGAAAAGTGTGCTGTAAGAAAAACGATCACACACGACATTCTGCTGATCCTTTCGGCACGACGTGTGACACAATTATTGTCCAATACCAAACGCCCCCCACCCCCCCCCCCACCCCCCACCCCCCGCCCCCTTCCCCTTTGCCTTTGCATGTTTTGCCACAGAACGTGTATTAATTTTACTATACCATCGTTATTGTGGGTGGTATCTGTATCACTTTACAGTGAATACATTATCATATGTCACACCAGGAAAGAGTTCAATTTTACAGTGCATTTATTTTACTGTGAGTCTTCTTTTTCATTTCTTGGCGTATGTGCCTACACAGTCAATTCAGTTCTGGAGATGATCGAATGTTGCCATCTTCTGAAGTTCTTGTTTGCGGCCGTAGAGTTTGGTTGTTAGTGGAACGTCAGTCGGACACACACTAGTCTACAGTCATTGCTGTATGGACAAGGGGACATGATCTCAGGAGGATACTCTCTGTGGTCTGGTCTTCTTGACCACATGCAAGTTGGTGAGGGCACCAGCTTCACCTTATACGTGTAACAGTCTGTTGTAACCGGTGAGTGATCTCAGTATTACTTTACAGTGTATAGGTCAGACTAGAAATACCTCTGTTATATTAAAATAACACACACACACACACACACACAATGCACATACACACGTGCGCGCGCGCACGCACGCACGCGCGCACGCACGCACGCACGCACGCACGCACGCACGCACGCACGCACGCACACACACACACACACACACACACACACACACACACACAGAATCAACCTGATCTGATGTAAAAGGAGACATGCGACAAAATCGATGATTTGTCAATTTCATAAAAAGAACATCCAGCAACTGGTTGGCGAAATCCAGATCAGTTTGATGAAGCCCAAGCTTCCGGCACGCCCACACGCCGTTCTTGCTGCGTCACTGATTTTCCAGGCTAATCTTCCAGCTTGTCTTATGTGGCTCCCAATATAATGTTACGCGAGCACTAAAATAGCATTCACCGCTATCGATCTCTTAAACTTGCACTATGGTTTTTGTCACTGCAAGCGGAGGGTGCCAGCGGGCGGTCTTTCATCACTCTCCTTTCGCCAACAGTTGTTCCATTAATAGACAATTTTGAAAGCTGTGGTAACATCAGTGTGATGCTGTGTATGCGGTATGTTAACTGGGGCATGTTTATGTTCCATTTTGTACATGTACAATGTTCCTTCTGTGCTGTGTATGCGGTATAGTAACTGGCGCATGTTCACGTTCCATTTTGTACATGTTCAATGTTCCTTCTGTGCTACCAAAAGACCGGAGATGTAGCTCAGCTTTCTCAACCCCCACATCATTTAGAAGAGGCCAACTAGCTTTCTGATTGGCCGGTCGCGTCCCCTCATCCTCCAATTTCTTTTTAGTTTGAATCAAAACTAGTGGGTTCAGTTTGCCGGAGAACTTAATGACATGTAGCCATAACGATGTTTGTGAAGGGTCCACTGATTTCTTGGGACACTTTGGCTTCCATCTATTGAAAAATATCAAATAGGCGAGTTAATTACTTTCACACTGCCTATGCGAAGCGTGAAAAGTTGTCCAATCATCCAGTCAATCTCCCTCAGTCATACCATGGAGCTATCGCTAAATCAAAGTTCAGCAGCAGTACATGTTCATATTAATTCAAGTCAAGTCAAATGAAGCACTTCTTTATTCCATTCAAAGAAAACTGGGGACCACACATGAATAACACACAAAGGAATAACAAATATAAAAATCTGAATGTATAAGAGATTCACGGTCTAAGAGCACGTACAAATGGCAATGGCATTATTTAAATAGAATATATATTACTGAAGGAAGTGTGTTGTAAAATAAACAGTATCGCACACATGTATATGATTGTAACATAATAGGTTAATAGGTGCAAATATAATTGTTATCACTATTTTTATCCCATCCCTTAACAGCCACACCCACATCTATACACCCCCGACACGCACGCGCACATCCACAAAGACATTTATGATGTGTCTGACTATCGAGGAACACAACAGCAAAACAAAAAACATCACTAATCAATGGAATAAATCAGCACAGCCACACGGACACATCCGTCCACACACACACACACACACACACACACACACACACACACACACACACACACACACACACACACACACACACACACACACAATATTACATTCACAAGGAGGAAAATGTACTCGAGAGACCGGGGCACAAAGATTAGAACTTTGCTGAAAGACACGAGTTACTAGGGCTTGTCTAGATGATGTTTGAGACCCGAAAATAATAGCAAATATTGTAAGGAAGACCATTCCACGCAGATGGACCGGCATGTGAGAATAATCTCTGACCTAATGTTTACAACTAGAGCAAGGATTATTTTGGAGAGCACGTGTATTAACATTTGTGGAAGGGTGAAGTACTTTAGAGGGAATGACATAAATTCAAAGCGACATTGTGGTCCAGTGCCTGTGATGAGATTTGGCAAACTGTGGAAGCTGTGTACTAAATTCGCGCCTTGACTGGAAAAAGCAGTGAATTCGCGCCTTAATTGGGGAAAAAAAAGGTATTGACTGAGCACCTTGCCTGGAAAAAACAGTGTATTGACTACAAGATGGGTTGGACATGGTCGTTTTTGTTTTGTTTTGTTTTGTTTTTACTGTTGTTGTTTTATGTCTTTGTGTTTGTTGCAGTTGTTGTTTGCTGTTTTTTGTTGTTTGTTTGTTGTCTTTTTTTCTTTTCTTGTCTTTTTTTAAGAATGGTGGGGGGTGGGGTGGGGAGGGGGGGGGGCGCTAGTTGCGTGCTGCGTTCTGAGGTTTTCGCAATCCATCGAAAAGCTGTTATGAACAGCCGGCAAATAGACAGTTCCAAAAGTTCAGCCGAGAGAGATGGAAACGCAGACAAGAGTCTGAGTTGCATGAGTAGTGAGTAAAATATTTGGTATGGAACCAATTTGTCTCAACTGAATGTATGCTGATCAGCCTTTAAAAATGTTTTAACCAAATCAAACCAAAAGTAAAATTGTGAAAAGGAGACGTTATGACACCCGTCACCCATTAAACTGCACACTGGCACGAACGAACGAACGAACGATTTATTTTATATTATATTATTAACGAGGGTAATGTATGTATGTATAGTCGGCGGAATAAGTAGAATACCTTTTTTTACATCCAGCCCTCGGGCAAACAATCTGAAACATAATATGAACTCAAAAGCAAAACATCATAATTATTAACTATTCAGAGAGAGAGAGAGAGAGAGAGAGAGAGAGAGAGAGAGAGAGAGAGAGAGAGAGAGAGAGAGAGAGAGAGAGAGAGAGAGAGAGAGAGAGAGAGAGAAGAAAAAGAAGAAGAAGAAGAAGGAATGAAGACGAAGCTGACTGTGTCTGGAAGCACAGAAACCAGTAAGCTCGGATTCCTGTTAGCAAGCGCTGTGATGTAGTGCAGGCTGAAAACCGGACATGTGGGACATCTCTGGATTTCCAGCACAAGGGGTCTTATTTACCAGCGGACCTAATTATAAATGACTCCATTAATGAGAAGAGGGCATTCCAAAAGAACACCCATGGGCATGAATCCAGTTCAAAAACTGATAATGAACCTCTTGCTTCCCATGTGGGCAGGCCAGCCTTGCTTGAGGGGATTTTCAACTTTGACACCGCATCATTGAAATCGCCACCTTCTCACGGTTGTTATGTGACTGCTGAATTGGAACTGGATACTCAGAAAAGCTTATCACTTTGATATTATTATGATCACTCAATCTTTTGCATATTTTACATTTTTCCGTTTGATCATTTACATCTGGCAATGCAGCAAACAGTTATAAAATTTGAACCTTTCTATATGGTTGTTGACAGAATTGTCTTTTCACCCAGAACCACCCTTGGCGTTTTGAACCTTTTCTTTATCACGGTAGACACTGTTTTTCCCAGGGGGGGGAAAAGCCGACAAGAGTAATAATTTAGAGTTCCCCCTGTATGGTCGTTGATATACTTCATTCTTTTGACCCAGTAAAAACTGACATAATTTGGATTTTGTTTGTTTGATCATCGACATCACCGTGCTTTCTGACGAAAACAAAACAAAACAAAACAACAACAAAAAACAATAACATGTTTTAAACTTCTTTGTATGATCGTTGGAGTCTTGTATGTTTTGACATACATTGAATCTTTTTTGTATGATCGTTAACATTTCCTTTTTGCCCAGAAAACAAGTATGATCCTTGACATCATTCAACCTAGTCTTTTGACCGATCAAATTATCACTTACACGATTCAGTCTCATGTTTTGACAGGGCAAAACCAGATTTTTGAATTTTTGTGTAAAATAGCCAACATAGACCCAAACGGCATACAAAACGTAATAAATTACACACACAAACACACACACACACACACACACACACTCTCTTTCTCTCTTTGCCAGGTTCTGTCTGCATTTTTCGTGTTCCATAAAATCAGCGTTACGAATGATCGCCACGATCGCCGATTTTTATCTCTGTCTACACGCAGAGCTGGCCGCCCCTTGCTCACACACCTATCACAATTCTATAGCATCGTAAAAAGAGACCAAGTCAAGGGCAGAATTAACCGAAAATCGGCTCTCCTCAGTTTTGAAACATAACCGGTGTGGAGATAAGTGAATTTACTCAGTAACAGTGTCGTGCAGAGGCGACGGTTCCTACTTTATTTCGTGATCCACACCCCTCCCGGGAGGTTGACGTCACCAAGACTCAAGGGAGATAACGGATGGCGTGGGCGGGAATGTGGGTGTGTCGCGTACAGGTGAAGATTATTGCTGGGTGTGCAGCATTACCGCGCACAATGGCCAGGAATGGAGTGCCAGTGTACGTTCCTATTTCCACCTGGCATCGCTCTCACCAGTGGCCGCTCGATCAATTAAAGGTACGGCCGGCAAGCCGCCCATTCTACTACGAGACGTCTCTCTCCTGACTGATTATCTCAGTAAACACTCGGAAAAATCCAGGTGGCGGCTCAACCGTGTGACCGATCGGTCAAAAGACCCTCGGCATCGGAATCAACACGTACTTTTTTATCTCCTTGCTCGAAACTGAGATCGTATAGTCGGCGGACAGTTCGATTTTTTTCCTGCTATAATCTTATTCCTCGTCTCAAAGCCGCGGCAACTCACTGCGCGGAGTTCTTACAACAACGTTCCTAGCCCTGTGGGTGAGGTAAACAACCTCCCTTGTTCTAATGCGAAACACTTCCCTTGTTCTAGTGAGACACTGACAACTGTCGGTGAGGTGAGCAACCTCCCTGTCTCTGTCTCTCTCACTCTCTGTCTCCCCCCTCCTGTGTCTCTCTCCCTCTTTCTGTCTCAATCTCTCCACCACCATCCCACCACCCCTCTCTGTCTGTCTGCCTCTCTCTCTCTTTGCTAACGCATGGTGCTGAAATTTGGGGTATCATGGCTGATTACTGTGCAATTCCGGGAGCGCATTCATTTGCATTTCCGACGATTGCTAAATATTAGCACAAGAACGACGAGTGGAGAAAAAAGGTGGTCTTTACATAATAACTAATGTAAAATGCATTAGATATTGGATGGACATTGTTACAATGCCAGAGAATCGCCTTTCTTCTAAGACGTACAAAATGCTTTATGCTTTGCATTCTAAAAGTAAGAACAATTCAACAACCGAAAATAAGAACAACACGTGCGCCTTACACTGTACCGATACGGGTTTGGATTTGTTTGGGGAAAACCAAGGTGTGTGTAATGTGAATAATTTTATATGTGGATTTATATAGAGGTTGACCGATTTTTCAAAAAATAGCATAGCGATATGGTTTCGAAGTCCCGCCTTGCTTTTTACTCCTCATCTAAACAAAGTAATACCCCTGCCGAATATTTGTCTGTCATAAAGAAAGAAGAAACTTGATTAGATTCAGACTAGGAATATCTCCCTTCGAGGCCCACCGTCTGCGATACATTGACAGTTCACAAGAAAATTATGCATGCCCATTGTGTAAAGACATTGAGGAAACAAATTAATTTCCTCTTTGATTGTCCCACATATAAAACGCTCAGGGAAACATACGGGCTTGAAAAGTTCCAGCTCCGTCCATCAGCGTTTAAAATGGCAGTTTACTAGCAGATACAAAATAAACTTTACCACTTGCAATCTTTATTTCTAAGGCATTCGAGTTGAGAAGTTTTAGCAGTAACAGTGCGGCCAGTGTAAAATGCTGGATTGTTTAAAGTATGCTTCATACTTGTCCATGCATGTGTGTGTGTGTGTGTGTGTGTGTGTGTGTGTGTGTGTGTGTGTGTGTGTGTGTGTGTGTGTGTGTGTGTGTGTGTGTGTGTGTGTGTGTGTGTGTGTGTGTGTGTGTGTGTGTGTGTGTGTGTGTGTGTGTGTGTGTGTGTGTGTGTGTGTGTGTGTGTGTGTGTGTCTGTGTGTGTTTTTATCTGTCTGTCTGTATGTGTCTGTGTATGGCGTTTGGTTAAATATTGTTAGGATGTATATAAATAGATTGATTCTGTGTAACAGATAGCATCTCTGTACCACATGCATCATCCACCTCCCAATCGGACATGGACAGATGGCCTAATAAATCAGCAAACCATTCGTTCTTTCGTTCGTTCTCGCTCTACCACCACTTCCCCTCTTTCTAAACACACACACACACACACACACACACACACACACACACACACACACACACACACACACACACACACACACACACACACACACACACACACACACACACACACACACACACACACACACACACACACACACACACACACACACACACACACACACACACACACACACACACACACACACACACGTACACACGTACACACGCAGGCACGCACGCACACACACGTGACAATCTTGTTTAAAGTGAGGTTTGAGAAGACATTTCAAAGTGGACGAAGTAGAAGAATGTCTGATGTTGTGACTGAGTTTGTTCAACTCACAAGGGCCTTAAAAGGAGAAAGCTCTTTATTCATTGTATTTGGTTTTGAAAGTTAAGAGTCTTGTCAGATCTTCTTCAAAAGAGCGCAGTTGACGAGAAGGGACATAGACGTGCAAGAGGTCAGCCAGATACTGACAACTGCAAGTACCCCTGATAACAGCGGCAGAGGCAGATAGCTTATAGTCACTGGAAACCAGTTCCTTCTGGCCCGAAAGAAGGCGAAATATCGTCATATCTAGAAGACTGAAAAATCAGACGGGCTTCTTCATTTTGAATTCTTTGGAGCTTATCGATGATAGTTTCTTTGAAGTACAGACGCGAAAGAACAAATAAATAGATGAGGATATTAGTCGCATCGAGAGACGTACGTTGTCTTGCAGATGTTAGAGATATGCAGTTCAAAAGAGAGCGTACTGTCGTGAGTAACACCATGATGATGGACAGATGGAGAGAACTGATGGGCATCTTCAATCAAGTCCAACAAAAGCAGCTGAAACAGCCGCCAACCTTTGAGCACGCTCTTCTTCTGACACCCGCATGCTGAAAATCCAACAATACAAACGCAAGACTCGTGGCTTTCGCACTTTCTCTTGCTTTGGACCGCACATTTGGAATTCACTCCCACAAGACTTTAGACACTGCTCAGCCCTGTCACCCTTTAAAGCCAAACTGAAAACCTTCCTCTTCTCACAGTATTTTCGCCCCAACTAATATTAATACCCAGTTTCTGCTACAGTCATGTGTGGTGCGTGCGTGCGTGCGTGCGTGCGTGCGTGTGTGTGTGTGTGTTTCCGTATAATTCTTTATGTAAATTGTTATGGTATGACTGTGCTCTACATGTGTATAGAATATCATATTTAGGTTAATATGTATGTGAGCGCTCAGGGCGTTGATGAGCGCATGATAAATGTAGATTATTATTATTATTGCTACTACCACAAATGCTACTACTATTGCTACTACCACAACTACTACTGTGACAAGGAAGACTTCTGTAACGTATAGCGTCTCAAAGTTCTAGCTAGGGAGATAGCATGAGTGAATAGCACACTGCACAGGCGCAGACAGCTATACAGAAAGCATAAAAAATTCTTTCAATACATCAACCAGCAATAAGCGTAAGCCAGAAAACAGGACACACACAAATAGTACACCACTGGGCGTAATTACACCATTAATTATAGACAGCCTTTCATCTATCAAGGCTATTTACGTAACCGTAAACTTTATGAGCGCCATGCGGCTCTTAGTGTGTTGTTAAAATAAACCCAGCTAACCCTTCATCGTCAACGTAATGAATACATTATACGTATTATAGCACTTTCATACCCTATACTGTACATATCTCCTGCGACAGAGTATACCCCAAATGCAGAAAGAAAGGTCGCCTCGACTAAACACTTCAACACCACCAAGTTTGTTGCTGTTGATCCTGAAACAGGTCACGACAGTGCTTTGCGTTTTAATGTATGCCCTCTTAGATCATTCGATTTTTTAACTAATCTTCTGCGATTGGAAAGCAAAGTGTGCCACGACTAGTAGTATGATGAATTTCTTTTCACGTCTAGAAGACCGCGGTTGCATGGACGTTAAAATATCAGCTAAGTAACTTAAAATCACTGCTTCTAAATTCGCTCCACGGATGGACGCTAGTTTAGACAGCTTGGATGTTGTTGTTTGCGGGCTAATAGAGGCACAACAGGAAGACAGCTCCACGTTCTTGCTCCTCCAACATTGTCACTGAAATAAACAAATTCTAAATAGTGTCCATCCAAGCTATCTGTCACTAATAAGATAACAGCGAAGTTTACAGGAGAAAAAAAGAGAGCAATTTTTCTGTTTTCAGATTTGTTCTAAGACCACACAAACCGATAACTTCGGCGTAGCTGAGGACGCAGATCAAGACTAGAGGCAAGGCGGATTCAGAAACACCTTTCACGACATGTTAACAGCAAAAGGTAAAACTGAGCCAATAAGATCTTCGTTTTTTGTTTTTGTTTTTGTTGTTGTTGTTTTGTTTTTAGTGTTGCAGAGAAACAGAGAATGTGAAAGTCAACTGCCAGCCACAAGACCCGTGTTAGTCTGGTTTCTGTGTTCCATTGTGCACGGAAATTAATGACCAGGCCATAATCGGATAGGTCAACAAGAAATGTCCGGAGAAGACATAGTGATCGTCTACACTTGGTAGCTGGCCAATACCGAATGGTAAGATTCGAGTTGCCCCAGCAGGGGGGTTCGGTCTTGTCTGATTTGTCTAAGCGCAGTGATTTGTTTGCAAGAGTGCTTCCTTGTCGAAGTACATACACATTGACTCCGTCTAGTTTATCAGCACCAACAACGCCCACACTGTTTTCACATCGTAAATAACACTGGATCGAGGGCAAGGGGCTGTCAGAAATTGAGGTAATTGATCTTCATCGTTGTTTATGTACTTGCAGAAAAGGGTGGGGTTCTAGAAACGCGGGATGGGAGGGGGTAAGAAAAGGGTGGATCGGGGAGGACAGGGGTGAGTGGGTGGACGGGGTGGAGAGAAGGGGGGGGGAGGGAAGGGGGGTGAACAAGAGGGTGGGGGAGGGAAGGGGTGGGTGAACAGAAGGGGTGGTGGAAGGAAAGGGTGGGTGAAGAGAGGGGTGGGGAAGGGAAGGGGAGGGTGAACAGAAAGGGAGGGGTAGGGAAGATTTGGGTGAACAGAAGGGTGGGGGAGGGAAGGGGTGGGTGAACAGAAGGGGTGGGGGAGGGAAGGGTGGGTGAACAGAAGGGTGGGGGGAGGGAAAGGGTGGGTAGAACAGAAGGGGGATTGGGGGAGAAGGGAGGATGAAGGGGTGGTGGAAGGGGTGGGGGAGGGAAGGGGTGGAGATGAAGGAAGGGGTGGGTGGGTGGAAAGGGGGTGGGGAGGGAAGGGGTGGGGGGGATGAAGGAAGGTGGGTGGGGTGAAAGGGGTGGGAGAGGGAAGGGGTGGGGGATGAAGGAAGGGGTGGGTGGGTGGAAAGGGGTGGGGAGGGTAGGGTGGGGAATGAAGGAAGGTGGGTGGGTGGAAAGGGGTGGGGGAGGGTAGGGTGGGGATGAAGGAAGGGGTGGGTGGGTGGAAAGGGGTGAGGGGAGGGTAGGGTGGGGGATGAAGGAAGGGGTGGGTGGGTGGAAAGGGGTGGGGGAGAGAAGGTGTGGAGGATGAAGGAAGGGGTGGGGGAGGGAAGCAGTGAGTGGAGAGAAGAGGCTGGGGAGGGAATGCTCGCATGAGCCGGTGGGCGCTGGTGAATTGCGCGAAGAAATAGTATGTCAACACACACACACACACACACACACACACACACACACACACACACACACACACACACACACACACACACACACACACACACACACACACACACACACACACACACACACACACACACACACACACACACACACACACACACACAGAGTCCCCTCCTTTTATTTCTTGGTGATGGTAATGGGGAAACGCTGCTTCTTTCATGTTGATGTCCTTAATGTGCTTAAAGTGCATGCTTTTAAAGTTTTGTGTTTTCACAACAAAAAGACATAACATTGCTAATGCTTACTTTCTGTACAAAATGGCAGTAAAATTCAGTTATCGCAGCACGATCAGTATCAGCTAGCAGCAAGAACGATAATGAATACAGAAAGAAAAGACTTGTGATATGAAGACAGTAGGGTATAAAGGGACGGCGGGGAAAATTAACCTCTATATGCATGAGCATAAAGAAATACTGTCATTTTGATAAGGGCTTGCAATTGACCACTGCTTCCTCCTCATCACAGGCTTCAGTCAGAACAGTGTAGTGTGCGCGCGCGCGTGTGTGCGTGCGTGCGTGCGTGCGTATGTGCGCGCGCGTGCGCGGGGTGTGTGTGTGTGTGTGTGTGTGTGTGTGTGTGTGTGTGTGTGTGTGTGTGTGTGTGTGTGTGTGCACGCGCGCGCGGGCGAGCAGGCTGGGTCACCGGTGAGAAGTATATAATAACTCTCAAACAGGTCACTGTACATCTGCCACGCCCCACACAAGATCAGCAGACAAAGCGGAAGGAAAAGGTAAAATGCATGCAGATTTGTCAAATCGAAATGGCGATAAACGGCGAAAGGTTTATGGAGCGAAATAAATAAATAAAAGAAACCAGCCCAAAGACCAGTAAAGACTCTCTCTCTCTCTCTCTCTCTCTCTCTCTCTCTCTCTCTCTCTCTCTCTCTCTCTCTCTCTCTCTCACTCTGAAAAGTGATTTACTGTTGCTACCGCGCTGTGTGTGTGTGTGTGTTTGTGTGTGTGTGTGTGTGTGTGTGTGTGTGTGTGTGTGTGTGTGTGTGTGTGTGTGTGTGTGTGGTGTGTGTGTGTGTGTCTGTGAGTGAATGCAGCATTGCCTACTGTGATTTATGATCTGGTCTACATGTTTTTTTGTTGCTTCTTCTCTTCCCCCCCCCTGCCCCCCCCCACCCCCCACCCCCCGCCCCGTAACCCTGAGCCATGTTATGTTTGTGTGATTTACAAATAATTGCGAGTTATGTCAACACCATTTTTGATATGTATACATCTTATTTATTTATTGTCATTTCAAAGTATTTTCAACGATTTAGACTTTCCTGTATGTTTATTACTATTAATAGTGGTAGTATTATATTTTATTTGTTTGTATTTTGTTTATCCTGTTTAAATATTAATCGAGTTTGTAAAAAGATTATTTTTCTTTCTTTTTCTCTCCATTTTTCACTTATTTGGTAGTTTAGCAAGGACTAGTTGTTAGACAGGTCTAAATGAACCTAAACTACAATCCTTGGAAAATAAAGTTTTCGAGTTCGAGTTCGAGTTCGCTCTCTCTCTCTCTCTCTCTCTCTCTCTCTCTCTCTCTCTCTCTCTCTCTCTCTCTCTCTGTGCGAGGGGCAGGTAGAGGAAGAGAAAAAAACAGCGAGAGTTAGTAATTAGATTTTAACATCCATCAGCTGCATAGGGTTACCGCAGGACAGGGGGGGGGGGGGGGGGGGGAAGAGAGAGGAAAGATGCTGACCGATGACATAATTGGCTGATAGTGCACAGGACCCAAAGTTGTGGCCAAAAACTGTGATTGTATGAATGGAACACACAGTCTTCGCGTCAGCTTTGCACAAATAATGCAAGCCAAAAACTGATAACGTCCAAATGAAATTTTCATTCTTATTTCTATTTGATCATCGTTATTTTCCATGCTTTGCCTCGCGGCGAATACATTGAATCGAAGTCATTCCTTTCCAAGTAGGTGCTAAAACAAACGAGGCCTACCCCCTCCTCCAACACCCACATCCACAAATACGTTGTCCACTCGAACAATTGAGTTTCAGTAATGGCTGCAAATTAAAACAACAAAATATGTCTGTCACAGAAAACTGAAAGAGCCGGTGACAACAAGCAAACAAAACCAATGAAAAACAGAGACAGGAAGGGAGAAAAGGAGCGAGGTGGTGGAGAAAAAAATCTCACAACCTTGACGCATCTCTTTGGGCAGACGAACGATAAAAAAAAGTGGGGGGGGGGGGGGGGGGGGGGGGGGGGGACCTGTTATTGTTCTACGAAGCGGCAAGAGTTCAACAAAAACATCCAATTGAATTGTAATGTAACATACAACGACCAAGCGAAAAGAGTCATGAAAAAGGCATTGGAAAAAACGCCATGAAGCGGGAGGGAGAGAATTTAGATGAATTATTATCAGCCTGGAAGAGAAGCGTGGGTCTTGTTAAGCGTCACCTGTCACTTGGCCCCCTCGGCCCCCCTGCTATCGATCAGAGCGCTCCACAAGCTGCCCCTTGCACCACTAACCCTCCACCACAGTGAGCCACGGGAGGGCCATCTCACTCCTATATGTTAAAAATCATCGACGTTTGTGTCCAGCAGTCTGTATCAGCGACGTCAAGAACAGACTGGAATGTGTGGCAAAAGTATCAAATACGTCACGAGCCAACCTGTGATTGTTCTTCATTGGTAATTAAAAGAGTGAACCAGGAAAGCTGCGCGCTGAGAAGGTCAAATTGAAAGCAAAGATGGATGCAATAGTCCAGTCATGGAAGAAGGAAAGCGGAAACAGGAGTTTTGGTGACTGACAGAGAGTGAACTGAGCTGCTACGACGCAGTTCAAAGTTAGCAGTTCCGATCGGGTTAACTACACGAGCAGTTATAGTCAAGGACACGTCCGTCATTAATTACCCACAGGCTTTTAGGTGATTCAGAAAAGCGAACTGTTGAGTTTCCTCCAAGACATTCGGGAAGAGGTCCAGAGTTGGAAATTTTGGCTGTACATACGATCAGCGCTTCTGTGTTGTCTACGCAAGATCCAAGCGATCACAGAAAAACCACTGGGCCCTTAACACACGTCAATCAAATGCCATTTATTCCCGGAAAAAATGACCCCACAGCTTAGATTTAAATTGAAGACAATTATTGTTTGCCAATCTGGCAGGTCATATGCCAAAAAATATGGGTTGACGGAACTGGCTAATCAGAAAGCTAGTTTCCCCGTTCTAAACGGAGAACGGCCGTGGAAATCTGCACATGTGTCAGTACGCGAGGTGTTAGTGAACAGTTTGTCAACAGTTCAAAATGAATGTGCAAATTAAGGCGCGGCTTTACAGTATCGGGAGCTTAGTTTATATTCTCTACTCGTGCGGGAGAAGGCTGTGTGCAATGTTACTGAACGAGAGTGCAGCATCATTTCTTGATGTTTAACCTTTTTGTTTTCCAACGTATTCTTTCCTGCGAGTTCCGTGTCCGTTTTATTCATTAAAAGCTGCAGAGGCAAGTGCAATGGAATGGCTTTAGGCTATAGCATTAGAACACCAGGCAATTTCAGATTGTGAGAAATTGCCACTGTGCTCACTGTGCAGTGTCTTCCGGCTCGTGCCCCCTCTCGGACTTCCAGCCTGTCTGCACGCGGCCATCCAAGTGTTTGCACTCGGCGCGTAATTTAGACACGTTTTAGGAGTGCTCTTTCCCACAAGTGTCTGTCTAAACTTTCAATGGAATGTGCTCAATTAAATACTCGTTCGTATATTGACTGATGGGATCGACTCATGGATGGATGGAAGGATGGATAGATAGGTTGATTCGTGCATTCATTCATTCATTCATTAGTATGTCAGTCATTTAGCCAGTCAGCCAGTTAGTCAGTCTCATTATATATTTAATAATAATTTTGATGAATTGAAACCTTTCCCTTGCGCTTTCTTTGGGCTTTCGTTCCCTCTTTCTCATCTCATCTTCATCAACATCATAAAATAAGAAGAAGAAAAAGAAGAAGAAAATGTGTGTGTGTGTGTGTGTGTGTGTGTGTGTGTGTGTGTGTGTGTGTGTGTGTGTGTGTGTGTGTGTGTATGATCCAGAAATCATGCAGCAGTCGTCATATGCTTTTCCCAGTAAGAGCCATCTGTGAAACTGAAGAGACCGAAAAGCACTTCCAAACAGATGATCGCGGTCTTCTATGCCAAATCCAGACATGTGGCCTCTGCCCAGCTCCAGGAGAGGAAGACAGTCAATGCCGAGTGGTACATATAATCAGCACATGCGTGTCCAAGGTCTTCGAGGCTTGAACCGCACGCCTAGCTTCCAACACCAGCACCCGCGGCCTGCTGCTCCACCACAGCGCATGTGTCCACACTACCGTCATCACTCTGGACCACTTGCAAGAAAATCGTACCCCTTTGTAGTTTATTTCTGTTCCCCCAAGTGGAGCGGCAGTTGAAGGGGAAGCAGTTTCATGTTGTCGATGATGCTGGAGCCGTCGTCGAGGGCGTGATTATGACATACTCCAGTGAAAGTGATCTGGCGCCATGAATATATGGTTTGTGTCTAACAACGTCAAGGTGGCCTGGAGTAATGGTCACGTGGTTTGAAAGGGTGACCAAGTATGTGCATGCTGAGGGGACTACTTTGAAGAAAAGAAAAAAAAATGGACTAGGCCACAAATCCGTAGGTGTGCCCAGGCCAGATCTCCGCATCCAGGTCACCTTCGTATGTGTACAACAAGCGCCATGAACATGCAACGTTTTGTAGGATTTTTAAAAATTCAATTTCCATCCATTCGTTCATTGATCTGTGCCATCCAAACTGTACACAAATGGTACCTAAGTTTTCTTCAGCTGATTATTTTGTGCTCAGATGAGGCTGGGGCAGCGACTCTGCTGAGTAAGCCTGCCCCTGCACGTTGCAGAAGTCCCCAGGGGCCCTGGGGCCAAGGCGGTGCACCAGCCCGACGGCTGCAGCATGTGGCCAGAACCTGCCCCCGCTCATTAGGCGCAGGGAGCGTTTGAAATGAACCAATGAAGTGCCACACAAAAGACTGCAGTTCACGGCTCCCACCAGCGTTTCAACCTTGAGTTTTCTCCACTTGGGCACATCTTGCCAAACAGCAACCGGTTCCAGATGAGTCAATTATTCTGTTTCCCAAAGCCGATTTTTCCGCCCTGTGCTCATTTTGTCAACGTAAATAGAAAGAAAAACGAGTTTGTTTGATTTGTTATTTGTCTGTCTCTTCAGAGCGCTCCCAGTTAGCTTGCAGCCTGACTGAAATAGATAAGCTGGAGGAATAGGAGCCGTAAGACGATTGGCCAAGACAAGCATCGTCAAGGGGTACTAATCCACTGTCATCATTTATCAGACTCGCAGGTAGTTTCTTCTGATCTCATACATTGACTTTGCTGTTGGGCTGGGTGCGTCCCTTGACACTGCCTTTCGTTGCCACTATCGCCTCTGACTATATGCAGTCTGGCATAACGGCTACCTTTGCAAGTGTATGAATATAGTCTGTCACAGCAAAGCAATTGACAACATGTCTTCTTGCACACTGCGGCACTTAAAATGATTATACATATTATGTCGTTCAGAGTTGTTCAGAACCATCATATATAATTATTACATAAATAATTTTTAATTTCCAGAAACTGGTGAAAGTAAAATGAAAAGAAAGACATATCCATAATTTCGAATGTATTTGTCGTCGAACTCTTCAAAGGAATATTTTACGGAGACGTCTACTTCCGATATCCTGTGCAGACGCGCAAAATGGGAAAGACTACTAAAAGCAAGGCAAGGCCAGGGACGCCCGGCAAACAACAATCAACCTAACACAGACAGTCAAGCGCTCAGTCAAACAAAGAAAGCGGGAAACGTAAAAAGAAGATAAAGAAAGAAACACCGTCAGCTATCCTCCTGACTCAATCATCGTGTTATACTATATACTGCCAATGTTAGGTTACTGAAGAACAGAGGCTCAATACACGCGTGCAAGATGGAGCGGAACCACTTGAGCTCATATAATACAGCCTACGTCGGTCATCATTGCAGATTTGATCCCATTGCAAGTTTTCAGGCAAACAAGGGAAACGAAATACCTGTAACCTGGCACAAACCGAGATTTTGCCGCTGACATTATAGTTGTAAAATTCTTCGCCCAGTAAATTCTGCATTTGTGTTTGGTTGGCTCAGTAAATCCCGAGTGGACGAAATGAGGGCAAGGCCGCCAGGGAAGCTTCCAGGTCCTGTCTCTAATATGTCTGTTGGTCAGCTTGAATAGTACGACCACGCGTAACCGTCTTGTAAACATATGCCTACAGAGAACCATGAAAACAAAACAATAAACAAACAAACAGATAAACAAAGGAAACACCGGCCTGAATCAGGTCTGTCACACGCTCGGTTTAAATCAGTGACGCTGAAAAGACGACGTCATTCAAATTGAAAAGTATTTAGGGTGTCCTCAAACGTCTGGACGTTTTGAGCTGTACGTACGTCACTGGATTGTGGCTATCAAAAGCGCGAATTTTCCCCTCCCTTTTCCAACTCCGGAGCGAACTATCTGCGCATCCGACCCAGTGGGACCCCGCGGAAGCTGTGTCTTTAAGCGGCGTCAAGAGTGTCATATTCTGTTGTCTTTTAAAACGTTTTTAAATCAGACACACAAGGTATGTGAAGGAGAACGGACAAGCGTATCCAGATACACGGGGTGTGAAGGAGGACTGACAGGCGTATCCAGATACACGGGGTGTGAAGGAGGACTGACAGGCGTATCCAGATACAGGGTGTATGAAGGAGGACGGACAAGCGTATCCAGATACACGGGGTGTGAAGGAGGACTGACAGGCGTATCCAGATACACGGGGTGTGAAGGAGGACTGACAGGCGTATCCAGATACACGGTGTGTGAAGGAGGACGGACAGGCCTATCCAGATACACGAGGTGTGAAGGAGGACGGACAAGCGTATCCAGATACACGGGGTGTGAAGGAGGTCGGACAAGCGTACTCACGTTTCTCTCCCACCCGTTTGAAGGACCTGGACCAGAGGACCCTAAGGTGGGTCAGCAAGGGCACGCCTCTCTCGCATCTGTCCTCGCACAGCGCCAGGCCGGGCAAGGGTCCCACCATCATCAGCACCACCAGCACCGCCACAGCACTCTGCCTCCAATTACACGTCAGCACTGCCGGCCAAACACGTGACACTGCTCTCTCTTTGAGACTCGGCATTCCCTGCAACAGTCAATAATTATGTCATCAGTGTCATGGCGGCAGCAAATAATTATGATCACAATGCTTTACGGTAAATCACAACTGCAATGACGATGTTCTCAAATGAACATTAGAATACATGCAGCCACCGGCGTTACCCTGACAAATGATACTAGTATCAGGGTAACGCCGGTGGCTGCATGTATTCTAATGTTGTTCTCAAATGAACATTAGAATACATGCAGCCACCGGCGTTACCCTGATACTAGTATCTGATTACGCGAAGATACTGATTACGCGAAGTTCTCAAATGAACATTAGAATACATGCAGCCACCGGCGTTACCCTGATACTAGTATCGGTGGCTGCATGTATTCTAATGTTCATTTGAGAACTTCGCGTAATCATCAGCACGTTTGCGTATTCATGGTGCCCAGACAAGTGGCAGTGACTAATGCAGCGCAAACACGACTGTGTACCGTCTGCAGACGAGTTCCGGAAGTCAAACCGTTGCACGCAACTCAGGCACGACTCGTTTTCTTCTCATTTCACGTGAAAACACATCCGGTGCGTCGTGCAAGTAGCGTCAGCCACCATTGTGGGATGGCAAGAGCGACGGAAGGCAGAATGGAACCAGGTGGGCTGGCTTACTCGACCGATGGTGCTCATGTCGAGACGAACTGGCCTGACTCTCTCTATCTTTTCCCAGTGTTGGATGTTGACTCGTGCCCTCGGTTGTCCATGGAAACATTTGGTCGTCTTTGCAGATCCTGTTTACACAATAACATTGATGAAATATCTACCAGATCAGCTATTCTCAACTGTCGTGGGATCTTAACGGCCCAAAGTACCAGTGATCGCAGACGATTCAGGTATCTGTTGCTGGGACTTCGGACTTTTCAGACGGGAGTGATCAGAGACGATTCCGGTCTCTGCTGCTGGGACTTTGGTCATGTCAGATGAGAATTGTTGTAGACGATTCTGGTCTCTGTTGCTGGGACTTTGGTCATGTCAGATGAGAATTGTTGTAGACGATTCTGGTCTCTGTTGCTGGGACTTTGGTCATGTCAGATGAGAATTGTTGTAGACGATTCTGGTCTCTGTTGCTGGGACTTTGGTCATGTCAGATGAGAATTGTTGTAGACGATTCTGGTCTCTGTTGCTGGGACTTCGGTCAAATGCGTGGCATCAGTCGAGCTTTCTTAATCCCCTACGTTTAATGCTTTCTGGCAATCAGGCTAGAAGCCCCGAAGAGAGCTGTCGCTAGGTGTGTTTAGGAGTGAGGAAGAAGACGACACTGGGATAATTTTCATAACCTGATCACAAAGACAGTGTTTTTCCCTTGAGGACGGACACTAAATAACACCATAGCCAATGCTGTTCTCAATTACTGGAAAGCAAAGAACCCGCTGGAAATACGCAGCTTTCAACTAATAACGGTGTCCACTGATGATTTACATTGTTTACTGGTACAGAAGAAAGGCAGAGATGAAATCTTGTCAATGTCTTATTACTGCGCAGAGCTAGCTCATTGTGAAGGTTCGTGGCCATGTAAAAAAGAAAAGAAAACAAAGGCAGGGAAAACGACCTCTCTTATGAACCATAATGAAGTGAGCCACGTATAGTCTGCCGGGACGGAATGGTCGGCCTTTATTAGCGTTAAAAAGGCGAAGGGAGATGACTGTGCAGGAAAGTGCCCGCCTAGGTCCGGTGATGGTCCGCACGCTCCTCGACAATGCAGTCTGTAGCTGGCAATTTCCCTTTGACACTCCATCATAGCGGGCGTGCCGGGGAGGATGGTTCTGGTCCTGCCTTTTTGTCCAGTCTGGCAGCACTTTGACTCTCTCTCTCTCTCTCTCTCTCTCTCTCTCTCTCTCTCTCTCTCTCTCTCTCTCTCTCTCGATAATATTGTTTTACTGTATAACTGAGTGATGTATGCATGTGTGCATCTGGCGCTGTGAACACGCAAGTTCTTGTGTCGTTCATGCTTCATAATGTATGTAAATGATGCCTTGTATTTATTTTTTTAATTCATCGGTAGCGTATCAAAGACTAATTGTTTGATTTAGACTGAACATAAACTACAATCCTTGGAAAATTAAGTTTCCGAGTTCGAGTTCTCTGTATCTCTAGCTCTTTCTCTGTCTCTGTCTCTCTCTGTGGTTATGTCTGTCTGTCTGTCTGTCTGTCTCTCTCTGTCTCTGTCTCTGTCTCTCTCTCTCTCTCTTTCCCTCTCTCTCTCTCTCTCTCTCTCCTCTCTCTCTCTCTCTCTCTCTCTCTCTCTCTCTCTAGCATCAAAAACTAATATCACGACTGTTGAGAATACTGAGCAGTCAGAAGGGAAAAAAATCTGTTCAAACTGGAGTGGGTCAGCATATGGCTTTGTGCGCGCACCCTGCTGACAAGAACGTTTGTTGTGCCTGTAGCTGTTCATTTTGAGCAAAGCGTCCAGACAAATGGGACCTCATGCCGGTATTGTTCACTTGCAGAACCCAAAGAAGGGAGGTCAGGGCTAACTGTCCAATTTCAGCCTTAGGTGTCCGACCTGCACTAACTGTCCGAGGCCACGGCATTGATCCTATGTTTGTTATTGTTCAATGTTTACTATGTGTTTTTGCGTATCGTTGTAGAAAAATATGTTTCTAATTCTTTAATTAAGGTTCAGTATTGTAGAACTATCAGATCGTGTTCATGTATGTACAATTTAGCTGGACCGTCTTTGTATAACTTGACTGGGCCAAATGATGTGACAAGACAGAGTGCTAGGGCCACTTGAGACTGGGAAAGAGGGTTTCTGTCGCTGGGAGCATGAAGGCAGGGAGCACACAGTGGGAAGGCTGGGAGCACCCAGAGGGAAGGCTGGGAGCTCGACGGATGGAAGCACACAGTGGGAAGGCTGGGAGCACACAATGGGAAGGCTGGAAGCACGACTGATGGCAGCACATAGAAGGAAGGCTGGGAGCACACAGAAGGAAGGCAGGGAGCACACAGAAGGAAGGCAGGGAGCGCACAGAGGGAAGGCTGGGAGCACGACTGATGGCAGCACACATAAGGAATGCTGGGAGCACACAGAAGGAAGGCAGGGAGCGCACAGAGGGAAGGCTGGGAGTACAGAGTGGGAAGGTTGGGAGTACACTGAGGGAAGGCAGGGAGCACACAGAGGGAAGGCTGCGAGTACAGAGTGGGAAGGTTGGGAGCACACAGAGGGAAGGCACACGGAGGGAAGGCAGGGAGCACACAGAGGGAATGCAGGAAGTACACAGAGGGAAGGCTGGGAGCACACAGAGGGGAGGCAGGGAGCACGTCTGATGGGAGCACACAGAAGGAAGGCAGGGAGCACACAGAGGGAAGGCTGGGAGTACACAGAGGGAAGGCAGGGAGCACACAGAGGGAAGGCTGGGAGTACAGAGTGGGAAGGTTGGGAGCACACAGAAGGAAGGAAGGGAGCACACAGAGGGAAGGCTGGGAGTACATAGTGGGAAGGCAGGGAGCACACAGAGGGAAGGCTAGGAGTACATATTGGGAAGGTTGGGAGCACACAGAAGGAAGGCAGGGAGCACACAGAGGGAAGGCTGGGAGTACATAGTGGGAAGGTTGAGAGCACACAGAGGGAAGGCAGGGAGCACACAAAGGGAAGGCTGGGAGCACACAGAGGGAAAGCTGGGAACGCACAGTGTGAAGACTAGTAACGTACAGTGGGAAGACTGGGAACGTACAGTCAAGCTTCATTCACTTTATGGTTGCATCTTTTAGAATGTTGCTCGAGAAACATGACCAACAGTTCATGGGGACATGTTGGACAATAAGCGTGGTTTAGCTGCTGTCACGTAGTTTCAAACCAAAATGGACCCCCAGAGCACTACCAGTTATCATCCCTATCAGTATTCATCATTAAATAGTTTTTTTAATGTCAGCTTTTCTGGCCCTCATACCCTGCTATGGTTTGAAGTCTCATTACTCCTGCTTCTCTTGTCGCCTGGGGCTGTTCTGGACAAAGCCTGGTCGCTAGAGACCCCACACAGCGGGATTACGGCGGGACTTCGTGGCGTTTCGCTCTCTGGGAGGAACGTACACGCCATCAGACTCCGTGTCTTAGCTGATATTGCCGACAGGAAGAGACATAGTGGGTGTTGTCCTTTGTGTGTTGAATTAAACATTGTCGCTACGTAGTGACAAGATAATCAACCTGATGATTGTGAGCACTATACAGATTGAGAGAACAATCCGACGTCTTCCTCTCAGCGTTCTTCAAAATTTGAAAGACGACTTTAAAATATACACCAAGAAGGAGCTAAGGTTAAAATAATTCGATCTAGATCGCACCAAGTCAGTTACCTCCATTAAATGCATGTCGAACTCACTATCGGCAAACGCTTTCTGTGTGATCCAGCCAATGTTGGTAGAAACACCGTGCAGTGTTTGAATTTGACTGGGCAAGAACTTTTTTTTAAACTTGCAATGACTTTCTGTTTAGTACAGTTAGTAAAATCACTGTTTTGATTTACGCCGCTGTGACCTTGAAATAAGATGATAAAGGTCATCAAAACTGCTATCAGTTTGGCAGGGGTCATAAGCACACAAAGTTTAAAAGACCTCGTTTGAACAGTGTATTGTTTCCTTTTGATCTTTCAATCACATGTTTGCCTACAAATTAGTGTTTTATGTATATGGTCAAAAACAAAATGCAGTTCTTATGCTTCTGCAAATATGTGCTATTGTAATAATAATAACAATGTACTCTCTGTTATGTGCTGTTACTCCAAATTGGAACACATAGCCAATTACAAAGCAAAGAACCAAAACACAGTCCAAACAAACTCGCGCACGCAAACACCAAACTGACACGCACGCACTCTCTCTCTCCCTCCCCCCCCCCCCCCCTCTACCACACACACACACACACACCACACACACACACACACACACACACACACACGCAGAGCAGTAAATGCAAACACCAAATGACAGGCTACAAGTTCGCTGGCGCAGGGCGGTAAGATACCTAAGACATGATAAGGAAAGCAAAAGCCAAAACGTAAGCCACGCTGGAGAGAGTACAGCTTACTATTAATACGCGTGGCCAAGAAACGGGAAGCTGCTCAGGATTTCGTGGATTCAACTTTCTGACGTGCGTGTAATCAACAGCTCTAACAATACAATAGTGCGTGCGTGTGTGTGTGTGTGTGTGTGTGTGTGTGTGTGTGTGTGTGTGTGTGTGTGTGTGTGTGTGTGTGTGTGTGTGTGTGTGTGCGCGCGCGCGCGCGCGCGCGTGCGTGTGTGAATAAAAACGCCGGTGGTTCGCGTTAGACGAGGGAACCCACTCTGACCGAGTAGGCCTAATGCAGCTCCACTGATTCTGCTTTACTGACAATCGTTACCAAAAGATGACACCACCAGCATTATACATGAATGTGCTGCTGTAACGAACCTGATTTCTTTTTTCATGTGGATATTAGAAAAACGGAGAACCGGTAATACTGCAGATCAGTCTCCGGAATTCCTGATTTATTTTCCAGCTATTTCTATATATATTTTCAATTCCGTTTCACTTTTTCTTTTCTGTTTTCTTTTTCTTTTTTGCCACTGTCCTTGCGTGCACCTGCCATGGGGCAAACCCAATTCTGGAAGTAAAGCCATCCAAATTTAAATAGGATGTTTCTGGGGATGTCCACCATCTTTCATAGCTGGTGTCGCCGGCCCATTCTCTAGACACAGGGCTGAGTGTCACTTGTCACAGATTGGTACTTGGACAGGGACGGCAGTAGGGAAACGTGAGCCATATTGGACCCCCTGGGAAAAAATGCCGCCCCATCTCCTCCCCGGAAGAAAAAAAAATGGAAAAAGAACCTTAGCCCTCGATCCTTGTAAATATACATATTGTGCTTTGACACCCAAAAGCGTTGGGAACTTTAACATAAAAGAATCTCTCTCAAATTAAAACTTTTTTTTCTCCAAAAATCTTTTTAAAGTGAAATATTCCAGTTAAAGAAACCTCCATGAATCAGGACCGGGGCAATGGGAACTTTGTCAAGAACAGTAGAATTCGGTGTGACGTCAAGGAGACTTTTATTCCGAGGAAGTACAAACCACGAAGGTTATTCTTGACAAACTGAGTTATAAAAGTATCATTACGTGCTCATTTTCTCTTTGCTTTAATGGCTGTACCACTTCTGTCGCTGGTGTCAATGATTTTCATCTCGAGATGGGCCTTAAACGCTTCAGAATGGCAGCTGTGGCTCTGTTCTCTGCTTCCGAGCAGACCCATTGCATTCTGGTCGATTGCGACTGAATGAGTGACAGTAGCTTTACACAGCATGTTTTGAATACCCATCGAAGTGGTTAAAGCGCTGTTTAGCTGGTTACATGGCTGGTGCTACGTGAAATTGCTGCTTTCTCGGCGCATGTTCTGTGTACACCTTACTACCATGCACCAGTGTACAGTTTTCTTTCTATTCGAAGCCGCATGCACTTTGAGCAGAATGACCGGGATGTTTTACGCGCTGCGCGTGGAACGGATACCGAAATAAGAGTCAGCACAGAAAGTTGACAATGGAAAAGAAAAGAAAATCTCCCGCCGCTCCTGCCTGGACTCGAATCCGAGACCTTTCGATCACGAGTTTGTCGCTCTACCACTGAGCTATCCCCGCTCGTCATGTGGTACATACATGTGAGTGACGGCAACCTGGTGTGCGAGTTACAACTCACTTGAAGTGATCCAAAAAAGGTTCAGTGCCGCGCGAATTTCGTTTGCATTCTTGATTTCCAGTGGTCGGTAAGTTCAGTCAGTAAAAGGGACAGCGAAGCATAACTTTCTCTTGAAAATTTATGTTAAAATGAATAAGAAAAACAGCATTTTGACTGAGTACACAAAAGTTCAGCCTGAATTGAACTGAGGTTTCTGAATAGGAAACCAGATGTCAGATGTTGAAAAGCCGCTGTGATCATGACTGTTTGGAAACGTTTTGATATCCAAATAATGATCCCAGTACACTTTATGTCATCAGTGTGTCTATTAGTAAATGATACATCATCTTGTAATTATAGTCTAGACTCGGTTGTACATATAGTGGACGCCCAAAGAACAGTGAACTATCTGGGTAACGATGTCGCTAGACAAGTGTAAAGTGCTACAAGCTCTCCAAGGACGCCGGGCCTTGCCCGGAGCGACAATAGCCACAGATGGGGGTGCAGAGGGGGGGGGGGGGGGGGGGGGGGGTAATGGCGTTAATCGGAAGGAATCAGTGTGCGTCCTCGGGGGTTCAGGGGAAATGACAACCCTCGCGCGGCGTCAAGAGCTCCCCTCCCACCTCCAGCACCCACTTCACACCCCACCTAGCCCGGCCCCAGCCTCGCCACACGGCTTCTGTCATAACGCCCCCCCCCCCCCCCCACCCCTCCCGCCCCCAGCAGCACACTCCCTTCCCCGCTCATCACCATTTCGGCTTCGTCTGTTTCAGCTCTCATACTCCACGACACGTGGCTCGGGAGCCCCTGTGAAATGAGATTGGGTGTGGAACGAGTGCCCTTCTGCAATGATCTTTCTGCCGGCGCTAATCCTCCCCCCCCCCCCCCCCCCCCCACCTTCTTTACTTACACCTACTCTCTCTAAGATTTGCTTTACCGCTGCATGACACATGCACACCCACTCTCTCTAAGATTTGCTTTACGTCTGCATGACAAACCACCGTTGTCCAGTTCCCACAACACCCTCCCAAACAACGATTTGTAACTTGTTATAAATATACAGCCAGTATTGTAGACAGATTTAACTGAACTGACTGACCTGCTATGATATCTGCTTTTTGTTTGTTTTGTTTTTGTTTTTTGTATGGCTCTTGTTAAACAGCTAGGAGATATTTTGTAGGTGGTATGTGTAGCTGGCTGCCATATGGCACTGATATTTGCCATTATGCACCAACTGATATAATATCTATAACCGTATTGTGTTTTTCCCCATTTAAAAAATATTTAATTAATTTGGCATCGATAAGTTATTAACAAATATTATCACTGACTCAGCAAACTCTCTCTCTCTCTCTCTCTCTCTCTCTCTCTCTCTCTCTCTCTCTCTCTCTCTCTCTCTCTCTTTACTTCAGCAAAGGTTCTGATCTTCGCATTGCACCTAAGGTTAAAAAAAAAATAAAAAAATAAAGGAATGATAATTCCTGATGACTTCTGTTACGTCTGTAACCGAGTGCATCTGCACATTGTGTTTGTGTTGTTGTACTCTGTGTGTCGTTCTGTCAGTGTTCTTTCGTGTGTGGACGTCATTCAGTCTTTTACGTATGTTTTTGTTTTGTTTTTTAATTATTTGATGACGTCGTTTTAAATCTACGTTTAGATCCTTAACATTGTTTTACTTCAACTTCTTGTCTATCTTCTTCTTTACTTCCTTCTTCTTTTATTATTTTCTATCTCTCTTCTACACCAGACGAATACCATTTGTCGAAAGCGCTTGTTGTTGTTTTTAATTGTTCTTTATGTGTTGTCGTATAGGTGAGTACATTTCTCTAGAGCTGTGCTATTTTACATATGTGTTACGTGTTGTTATTTTGGACGTCACTAAAAGACGTGGTGAGACAGCGCGAGAGAAAATGAGTGGCAATACCAACGGCCTCTCGCATGTATTAATATCAAAAAGAGAAGAAGAAATAAAATCAGGAACCTCTGGCTGTGGCTCGTTTGTTGTTCCTTACTTCCATCCTGCTACTTCCATCGACCGTTTACATCTGGCGCTGCGAAATCAGGATTGGAAGTAGGGAAGCCAAATAACATTCCGGCCAACAACAAACGAGCGTCTAAAGGAAAAGAACATGATGGACAACCAGACGAACAAGAGGAAGAACTACACAGAGGAGGATCAGTTCCTGGTCTACATGCTGCACGAGATAAGTTTTGACAAGGAGAACGTGTACGATGAGCTGAAGCAGGCTGTTCCCTAGATCTGTTCTATTCAGACCCCAAAGTTTAGATCTGACTGGTTGCAGAGTACTTTATGAAACTGCTACCACAGGTGTTGGCCGGATGTTTTCTTGTGAATTGCACAGCGTTCTGTGATTTGTGAAATCTAACTAGTTGTTTAGCTGTCATGTATTTGACAGCTGGGGGAGAGTAGGCCCACGGGAGGCGAGTACCACGAAGTACAAAACAGACTGGATCCAGTTTTCTTCACCTCTGCATGTTTAACCCTGCTGGTGGACTTGCCTGTATGAAGGACGTTCCTTTCGATTCGATTCGAGTGAGTCGGTTCCGCGCTGCACATAACGAGATGACATGTGGCAGTGAACTATGTGTCGTTGACGTCAACGTCTGTGTTTCGATTGCAAAGAATGCTTAGAAGAACTGATCGAGTCTCTATTCTGTGTTGTTGTTTTGACCTTGTAGGCATCTGATTGTCGTCGTCTCGGTGCCATGTTTTAGGAGAACAGAAGGGGATATAATGCTTGATATGGTAATGCCTCGTGTTTGTATGTTAAAGGGCTGCCTTAAGGGACTTTAACATATGCAAACTAAGCGGCATTGGTTTAGATTTAGCATGTAACTTAATTGTCTTGCTATTTCGAGTGTATACCTTGCACTGCATTAGGATGTTAGCTTGTTCCCATTTGCATGGACTTGTAATGTATTAACTGTTGATGCTGTTTTTGTTGAGTCAAGGTAAATGTATGTAACGTCGCACAGTTGCTTAGGATTATGTGGACTGGATTCAGCATCGAATGAGTTTGGATTGTTGGTCCTGTAGTCACGCTTGAGAAACGAAGAGGCGTCAGTTATATTTTGTATAACCTCGGGAAGGTTGCTGGTACCTGTGGAGAATCACGACTGTATCTGCGTTGCATTTTGTATATGTGGATTTGTATGCAAATGGTTATATACCCGCCTTACACAATCTACTAGGGTTCTCAGTGAGTGTGATTACATAGGTTTGTAATGATTGTAACCGAGTGCATCTGCACATTGTGTTTGTGTTGTTGTACTCTGTGTGTCACTCTGTCAGTGTTCTTTCGTGTGTGGACGTCATTCAGGCTTTTGAGTATGATAAATGTTGTTATTTTGGACGTCACTAAAAGATGTGGTGAGACAGCGCGAGAGAAAGCGAGAGGCAATACCAACGGCCTCTCGCATGTACAATATATATTTAAAAAATGCGGGGGAGGGGGAGGGGGGAGGCGGGGGGGGGGGGGGGGGGGGGGGGGGGGGGGGGGGGGGGGGGGGAGATGGGAGGGGGGAAGAAGAAATAAAACAGGAACTTCTGGCTGTGGCTCGTTTGTTGTTCCATACTTCCAACCTGCTATTTCCATCGGCCGATTACACGTCAAAGATTGATTGAATATTTTCCTTGATATTGGTATGTGTATGAATTTTTTTTAAACTAAATTTGTTGTGTGCGTGACTGTGAGTAAGCGTGCCCATTGAAAAAAAAGTGTCAGTGTGTTTGTGCCGTGTGCATGTGTGCGCTCGTGTCAGCGAGTGCTGCGCGCGCGTGTGTGAGCGTGTGTGTGTGTGTGTGTGTGTGTGTGTGTGTGTGTGTGTGTGTGTGTGTGTGTGTGTGTGCGTGCAAAGAGAGAGAGAGAGAGAGAGAGAGAACACACACACACACACACACACACACACACACACACACACACACACACACACACACACACACACACACACACAGTACGGGTTTTTGAAACATTCGATATGAATGCCTCGAACATGTACTTCCCCCCATTGAAATGGCCTTATATCAATAAAACAGTGTCAGTGTCTCTCTATTTCAGGCAACTGACAATTGATCTACACAGAAGCAAAACAAATAATGAAAGAAATGAAGTAACTTAAATCAGTTACTTTTTCTGGTGGTTGATTTTTGACCCCCAAGAACATGAACACGAAAAATGGTGAAAAATACAGATATAGATATTATATCAATTAGTGCATAATGGCAACTACCACCTACGAAATATAATCTCCTAGCTGTTCACCAACAGCCATACAAAAAAGCATATTTCTTAACCAGAGAGGTTTTTTGGGGGGAAAATCAGCAGATTGGACCTTTAGCAAATAAACAGAAAGCGCAATAGGACTATTCATGAAAACGAAAGGAGACAGGAAACGGGACTCAAATGAGCGTCCTGAGACTCCAGACAGGAGTAGGACTCGATGAATGGATAAATGCAGCATTAAAAAACAAAACAAAACAAAAAACAGAAAGATATGACCTTCACTTTTGCTAACCTACTGTAAAATACAGTTTAAAGACGGGGGAAAGAAACCCGTCAAATCACGACAAGGAAACGACGTATAGGTAATTAAGTCAAGGTGGCATATAATCGGTTGAAAAATCAATTTGTCAGTTTTCTTTCTCTTTATATAATCAGTTTGTCGCCTTCCGTTCTCATTTCACAGCTGCATTCTTGTCAGCTTATTTGTCTCCAGCGGGTTATCTTATGTGGGTACCTGCCGTGTGCGTGCGTACGTACGTGCGTGCGTGCGTGCGCGCGTGTGTTTGTGCGCGCGCGCGCACGTGTGTGCTTGTGCGTATGTGTGCGTGTGTGTGTGTGTGTGTGTGTCTGAGAGAGAGAGAGAGAATTAGTTTGCTGGTTCAGTGATAATGTTTGTTTCTGTTGCAGAGCGTGGATTACGTAAGTATGTACAATTGCTGCGATAATGTGACGTGAGAGAACTTTTCAATGTATATCGTTTACTATTGTCATAGTTCTTGATTTTATCATCTGCCACTCGGGCAGTTTATGTTGTCTCTTGAACCCCCACTGTTTTCTCTTTCCGCTAAGCACTTGCTTTTTGTTTTTTTACTGACGTAAAGCTCTCTATGCTCTTGCAGGCAGCGGGCTAAATAAAAAATTCTGTTATTATTACGTGGGTACAGGTTGCAGTCGAAAGAGCAGCACTCAGTCACTAGCACTGTTCAGTCACCCGCACGTGACCCGCACTCTGTGCAGCCAATAGCAGTCGCTTGCTCTGTGCAGCCATTAGCAGTGTGCAGTCAATTGCTTTGTGCAGCCATTAGCAGTGTGCAGTCACTTGCTCTGTGCAGCCATTAGCAGTGTACAGTCACTTGCTCTGTGCAGCCATTAGCAGTGTGCAGTCACTTGCTCTGTGCAGCCATTAGCAGTGTACAGTCACTTGCTCTGTGCAGCCATTAGCAGTGTGCAGTCACTTGCTCTGTGCAGCCATTAGCAGTGTGCAGTCACTTGCTCTGTGCAGCCATTAGCAGTGTGCAGTCACTTGCTCTGTGCAGCCATTAGCAGTGTGCAGTCACTTGCTCTGTGCAGCCATTAGCAGTGTACAGTCACTTGCTCTGTGCAGCCATTAGCAGTGTGCAGTCACTTGCTCTGTGCAGCCATTAGCAGTGTGCAGTCACTTGCTCTGTGCAGCCATTAGCAATGTGTAGTCACTAGCATGCTAGCAATAATGCGATATGAAGAACAACTGTTACTGTTGTCTAGGTAGGCAATAAAAACTGCTCGTTTCCGTACTTGCATCAAGAAAACGAACGGGAGAAGATGGGGGGGGGGGGGGGGGGGGGGCATGCTTTAACTCGATCTTGATCAAACTGTAAGGTTTCGGAACAGCTGCCTTTGTCAAGCAAGACTGTATACAAGAAAATAACAAAAGATCCCCCCCCTCTCCCTCTCAGCCCCCCCCCCCCCCCCAAAAAAAAAAAAAAAAAAAAGGGGAAGAGAAAACACGGCTAGTAGTCGCAGAAACATGGGCAGAGCATCAATGACGTGAGCATGACCTATTCGTGACTCGTGCAGTCAGGTTGTGAGTCACTTTGATCTTGACTGATTTCCTAGCATTGATGGACGTTTTATGTCCTCTTTTGTTCCACACCGTGACCTTTTTTTCCATCGATGGGGTTTTCCAGCAAACGTTGTTGTTGTTTTTTCCCCTAACGAGGCAAATTATTGATGCATCGTCAGAGAAAATGATCGATTCCCCCACCTGCCCACAAGGTTCTCTCTCTCTCTCTCTCTCTCTCTCTCTCTCTCTCTCTCTCTCTCTCTCTCTCTCTCTCTCTCTCTCTCTCTCTCTCTCTCTCTCTCTCTGGGCCTGCAAAAACAAGGTTTAGTTTTCTTCTCCAGTACTAGTCATACGATTTTTTTTAGATGTTCTACGGCCTGATCTGTTGATTGTATGCTTATACAAGTATAACTGAGTGATGCATGCATGCGTGCATCTGGCGGTGTGAACACGCTATTTTTTATTGTGTGGATGTTCTTATATGCTCCATATATAAAATTTCATGTATAAAAATTCACTTACTCATTCCTTCTAGCATGAATGTATATTCACGATGCCCTGTAATTTAATTTTTACTCATTAGTAGCCTAGCAAGGATTAGTTTTTATCAGGTTTTTTGACTGAACCTAAACTACAATCCTTGTAAAATAAAGTTTTCCAGTTCGAGATCGAGTTCGAGTTCTCTCCCTCTCTATATATTTTGCTTGTTTGTGTATTGTTTCTCCTGTTTAAATATTAATCGAGTTTGTAAAGTCTATCTTTTCTTTCTTTTCTATTTTTCACGTAATCAGTAGTTAAGCAAGGACAAAAAAGAATTTAAACTAAAATCCTGGGAAAATAAAGTTTTTGAGTTCGAGTTCTCTACATTCCTAACCGTCTTTCTCAAAATACTGAGACGTCTTTTGTTGTCGCGTTTGCAGACAAATTTCAACTCACTTCTAGGGGTAAGGGCCGCATATTGTCACCCAATGGTCTAAAGTGGTGCACCAGACTTTGCTTTGGGTTTAGTCTGCTTAGGTTTGGCCTAATGGTAAGGCGGTTCCCCAGTCTCTACAACCTTAACCTGTGTCTGTGACCATGTCCCCAGTCTCAGCAGCCTTAACCTGTGTCTGTGACCATGTCCCCAGTCTCAACAGCCTTAAACTGTGTCTGTGACCATGTCCCCAGCCTCAACAGCCTTAAACTGTGTCTGTGACCATGTCCCCAGTCTCAACAGCCTTAACCTGTGTCTGTGACCATGTCACCAGTCTCATCAGCTTACTCTGTGTCTGTGTCCATGTCCCCAGTCTCAACAGCCTTAACCTGTGTCTGTGACCATGTCCCCAGCCTCAACAGCCTTAAACTGTGTCTGTGACCATGTCCCCAGTCTCAACAGCCTTAACCTGTGTCTGTGACCATGTCCCCAGTCTCATCAGCTTACCCTGTGTCTGTGACCATGTCCCCAGTCTCAACAGCTTACCTTGTGTCTGTGACCCTTTCCTGCAATCTCTACAGCCCTAATCCCTGTCTGTGACCCTGCCCCCCACTAGTCCTCAGTACATCTAGTGTCCCAGGCGAGTTCTGCCGAAGTTCCCGGCCTGTTGGCGCGAGCTGGGGCAGAGCCGTTTAATTTATCAGAATGTAAGCGAGACAGTGTCAGTTTATGAAGTTATTCTTGCCACTTCCCTGCGCCCACACACACCATGGGCGTGTTATCGCTGCCCTTTGTATGACATAAATCACTGGCTGCCCCCGGCTTAGCGCACCTCGTTTCCTTACTTAAGGAAAGGGTGAGGCGGTGTTTGTAGGGTAGAACGTAACGCCTCATTCAGGATGACGAGAAGGGCATAGGAAATGTTTATTAGTGGAACAATTGATTGCGAAGAAAGTCAAAAGTAGCATGCCAGTAGTTAACTTTCATGTGATTTCATTTTTGGGTTTGGGGGTTTTGTTTGTGCAAAACCACTTACACATCCATTAATAATTATGTACATTGTCCAGAACTATCCAGCTTTTCCAGGGATTTAGATATTGCTGTCCATGTGTACTAATGGTTTGTGTGTGTGTGTGTGTGTGTGTGTGTGTGTGTGTGTGTGTGTGTGTGTGTGTGTGTGTGTGTGTGTGTGTGTGTGTGTGTGTGTGTGCGTGCGTGCGTGTGTGCGCGCGCGTGTATGCCCTGAAGGATAGAGAGAGACAGAGAGGATTTCATTATGCCTAGATCCATTTCACCAGCAACAGAGAGAGAGCGAGAGGTAAGAGAAGTTGGACGATCATCACACCCACGTCGAGCTAAATGTTACAGGAGAGGTTGGGGGGAGATCATCACATCCTGATTGAGTTAGTAGTGAAAGAGAGAGATGGAGAGAGACAGGCAGACAGGCAGAGGCACAGAGAGAGAAGGGGGGGGGGGGGGAGAGAGAGAGAGAGAGAGAAAGAGAGTGAGAGAGAGAAAGAGAGGTCACAAATGCATTATCCAATGATTTAGATGTTAGGCAATAGCCTGTTCTTACACTCTGTCCTTGCCAAGCTGCACAGACACATAAAAATGGTTACCAAATACTGTCAACGGAGAGAAAAACAGATGGGATGTGGGGGCGGGAGGCAAGGAGGGGATTCATCACACCAAGATTGCATTAACACACACAAGAGGGAGGGGGGTGAAAGGTGGCCATCACACAAGGGGGTCGGGGGTATGAATTAAAAGAGAGATCTGTAGAAAGGACGTTGAGGGCGGACTTCACTTCACGAACATTAGATAAATGGCTGACTGAATGAAAATTTACAGATGGTGCAAAACTTTTGTTTAAAAAAATCACACATATTAATGTATATTCAAAGCGCCTGTGCTCACATATTCTCTCACAAGTATACATCTTTTAAAAAGCATTTGCACAACAGTACCGCCCACAAAGACTGAAGACCAAAAATGTGAGACACAGGAAGATTGGAAGGTCCCCAAAGACCTGTTTTGAAAAATACTTTATGGTATTTGTTTCAAGCCACTTTAGAACGCGATGCAATCATTTATAATGTATGTTCGCTGCTTGCTATCGCGGTCCATGGGGGTTCGGCATAAAAACTACTTTTTTGCCATGAATCTGACACGAAATATCTGACAGGCAGGCAACACTGGGGCTGTGCGAATCAAACTTCCACTCCTGAGGGTGTAAGAGAGCCGTGACGTTGGTGGACAAACAGCGTCTGTATCTGTGAAAACAATTCTATCAGGTTTGAAACAGGGGGACACAGAACGTCAGACTGTCGCTTCTTTCGTCATCCATCTTGGAAGCCGTGGGAGTTGAAAGCACGGGAAACTATCACAAGCTGTGGTTACAAATTGCATATATGACAGGACATGCCATAAAACTAGGCCTGGTGGAAGATTTCGAGACGGGGGAGGTGGCTGGGGGCAGGAGGACGTCCGCGGCGAACATTTACGTAATGGCTATGGAGTTAAGGCTGTCTATATGCTGCATCAGTCTGGGCGTGGATATGGTTGTGTATTCATGACCGCTGTGGGCCGACTTCTGTGTGTGGACAAAGACTGCATAGGTTTGTCTCAGACAATCCATAGAAACATCAAAGCAACTGCTCCTTAACGACTCACTATCTGCGGTTGCGTGTTGGTAGCACTTTATTCAAGGGGCAATTCTCCTTAGACGGGCAATTAAAAAAAGATAATAAGAATAGACGAAAGTACAATTACACCGAAAAACAATATGTGCAACTGCGGCATCGGCCAGGAAAGCCGATGAAAGTGTGGTACACACACCGTTGCAACTTTTGGTCAGCAGTACTGAGACATGCCTGAAAGTCTAGTCGAATCGAATAATCTACAGATGTACGTGAAAAGACTTTTGCTGAGCGAACAAAAAGAAGTTTCGAGCAATTTCCCCCATTCAGTTCTCTTAATGCCATGGTTATGACGACAGTGATGTCAATGGTTATTTTATCCATAGTTGATAAGTTTGAAAGTTCAAAGCACTGGCTTACATGGTGTGTCTAGGCACAATGATGTCCATGACTGGAATGGCTTGTACGCCGGCGGACATGTGCGTGCGTACGTACGTGCGTGTGCGTTTCTGTGCGTGTCTGTTTGTATGTGTGTGCGTGTGCGCGCGCGCGTGTGCGAGTGTGCATATGTGTATGCATGAGCGCACGTGTGTGTATGGATGTGTGTACGTGTGTGTGTATGTATGCGTGTGTGCGCGCGCGCGTGTGTGTGTGCCTGTGTGTGTGTGTCTGTCTTTGTCTGTGTTGTCTTTGTTTTTCCACTCTTGGTCCTGCTGTACAGCAATCACGGTTCATGTCTGCAGAAAGTGTTGTTAAAGGCTTTAGACACACAGAGTGTAATAAATCTCCCTTGCTATTTTTGTCGTGGGCTGACACTCACAGCAGCTTCAAGAGCCACGTTCGAGATATCTGTGGTCTGGAAAAATGTTAACGTGCAAAATGTAAACGTGGTTACCAGTCAAAAAAGATACCCGAAAGGTCAACGTCTTTGTACACTGATGCAAGACACGACGTTAAAGGCAGGTTTACCGTCGTTATCATACTGGCATAAGGATAAAGGCTGTAAGAGATCGAATCGGATGAGTATAATGTTTGCATAAAGCCCGTTCTTAATTGGCCGAACTTCTGTTTCGCGAGCCTAGTTCGGGATATTCGTCGAACTAAAAGTTCGTCTGAGCTCAGTTAAAAAACGAATTATAGTTCGTCGAACTGTCAGAAGTATGTTCGGCGAACTAACAGTTCTCCCAATTAAGAACGGGCTTAAGCCTCTACAGTCGAATACGCTTAAATATAGAATGCTTAAGTCGAACTTCGCTTAAGTCGAACCTTTTTTATTTCCTGACCAAATCTGCTCTTTGTATGACTAGTTTTACGACGAATAATTCGAATTTCAGCTATTTCGACATGCTTTCCCGTTTTCCCACTCGGATAAGTCGAAGCCAAGCATTTAAAGTTTATTTCATTGCTGAATTAATGCTCCCAGATTCCTAATTTAGCTGCTGGCCGAACCACAACCTTTGCAACATAAACCCTCTGAGCAGGTGTCGGTTGTATGTTATTGTTTCGGCCAGTGTCCGTAGGCAACTTGGTTTTGCTTTATCATATATGCGAATGCTTTGTCACGATAGAAGGTTCGCTGATTATCACGTTTCTGGCATACCAGCTCTTGGACCCTCCTTCTATGGGTTGTCCCTTTATCCCCCATACTCTTCTCCCGGCTATAAAACACTGAACTTAACATTATTATCTTTTTTTTAAATATTATTATTATTGATCGCTGTTACATAGCGTTTATTCTCTGCTCTCGAGCAGACTCATTGCACACAGGTCGCATGTGATTCTGAATGAATTACTGTATCCTTTTTGTTTTTATATAGCGTTTTTAATATCCACCAAAGTGGCGTACTGACAGCACTATCTGGTTGTTGCAGGGCTGGTGCCATGTGAAACTGCTACCGTCTCGGCGGAAGTTCTGTGTACACCATACAACCAGCTGTCACTTCATTCAAAGCCACATAGGTAGAGTGCGTGTATGTTTAGCTGTAACCTGCCATCTGCGCTTTTGGCACAATGACCGGGATATTTTACGTGCTACTACGGTAAAACGGTGGTGGAACGGATACCGAAATAAGAGTCAGCACAGAAAGTTGACCCTGGAGAAGAAAATTATTCCCCCGCTCCTACTGGGATTCGAACACGCGACCTTTCAATCACCAGTCCGGCGCTCTAACCATTGAGCTCTAACCGCACCGCCAATATTAGATGGAGGGAATCCTCCCGTCCCTAGTATGAGCAAACAATGTTTAATTCTCTCTCTCTCTCTCTCTCTCTCTCTCTCTCTCTCTCTCTCTCTCTCTCTCTCTCTCTCTCTCTCTCTCTCTCTTATTTGCTTTGTTCCGTGGAGGAAGGGTGTGCAGACACGGAGGTGATCTCTGAGTAATGCAGGAGAGTGTATATAAAAGATACCAAATCACATAATTATAGCACCAAAGAACACACACACACACACACACACACACACACACACACACACACACACACACACACACCACACACACACACACACGGACGGACGGAGATGATCTCCAATTAATACAGTACTTTGTGTGTAACAGACACCAAACCATATGTGGCACCACACAAGACACACACGTGTATGACGTGCACATCGTGCGCCTCGTGCGATGCGCGCGAGAAAACAAGAGAAAAGCGCTCTTATACCTCACACAAGAGTCAAAAATGCTCTGCCACGGCCGTCTGCTACAAACATGCATGATGCCGTTATTGGATAACCGACAATGTAGCTTTTCAAATGAAAACACGAACGAAACCTTTGAAGCCATCAAAAACTGAAGCTTGACTGCTCCAACGATTGCGTCACGAGCAATTGATAAAGAAAGAGCTATAACATTATGGTCAATATCCTGAGGCGTCAGTTAAAACAAATAAACAAAATCAACAACCAAACAAAAACGCTTAATTTGACGTTTGGAAGTCAAAAAACGGATAACTCGAAGAAAAAATATTAAATGTCCAGCACGTTCGACTTAAGCGTATTCGACTGTTCCAGTATTCGACTGTACAGGATTACACCGTTCTTACAAAAAACAAAAACAAAAATCTTCTGTTTTTCCCACAATAGCTTCTGTGGCTTCGAAATACAGATAATATGAATATGTGAATCGAATCATTTGGGGACCGATGCTATCCACCCCAGGGACCATAGCTTATGTTTCCAATTTCTACTCTATTTAGTCATTTCTGGCACGCAGCTAAGTCACATTATCTTCAAACTGCCTGCAGTTCAGACCTGGAGCCCGTGTGTAGCTGTAACAGGTCATTTTAGAACCAGAGAAACAATTCTCTTGACTGCAAGTAATTTGTTGAAAGTAAAAAATAAAAAAATAAAAAAAGTAAAAAGTAAAAAACAAACTTACACCAGAGTTTGTTGTGGTCTTGCGTTGTTGTCCTATCAGTGCTGTACAGGCCTCCCCAAAATATGTATTTCTCTCTTGGGGGCATGTCCGCCTATTTTTCGTGGAGAAAGTTTGCTCCTAGTCAGATGTGTCCTGTGAGAGGTAGGCGTGTGAAAGTGCCCCATATAGCAACAAATCTGTTGTTGTTTTTAACAATTACAGATATATATGTCCACACGACATATACTTACAGGCATACACACATATATACGGACCAATCACAAATGTGCAGCGAAATGGACGGGTCATTTTTTTTTTAATCAAGTGCAAGCCCGTGGAGAATCATGTAATAAAACATTATGCGCAACGTTGTTCAAGGGTGCCAGTTTAATGCTTGCTACTAGAGATTAAAGAGACTGCATTTCTGAATGTTATTAGTTCTTGGTACATCTATAAGCATATGAAATTACCCCCCCCCCCGCCCCCTCCCCCCCCCCCGCCCTCCCCCCCCTCCCCCCCCCCCCCGCCCCCCCACACACACACCACACCCCATCATCGTCAGTAGAACTAAATCCCTTGCATCTGGGTGCAGTTTATTTCGAGCAGGTGCTCTTTTCATGCCTATCGCAATAACGTGGTTCTTGTTTTACAATCAGTTTATACGTCATTGTACCTCTAAAAAGAACTCACTGCACATCAAACCGACATCGTAAACATTGCATTTCGCCAACTAAGTGCTGGGCCGTGTGTTTGGAACAGCGGTACATTGGCAATTATCAATCAATCAGTATTGTATTTTATGTCCGTTTACAGCAAGATGATATTGGACACCGGACACTGGCCATCGCGTCCACAATGAGCACCCATAGTCCGACCATTCGGTGACCTAAGCGAAAACAGAGTTACTGGGCATTGCATGCAAGGGCTCTGTTATTGTTCTGTTGGTCTTGGTGCTGCAGCAACAATACAAGACTAAAGGGGTTGTGCTGGTAAAATCAGAGGACTATTCGACGTATAATCAGTTGCTATGGGAAACGACAGACCGTGATATTACAGTCGAGCGTCTGATCGTGTAGGTTTCGAATTTGCTCCATTTCTCATCTGATTCTGATCTCACACAAGCTATAGATAGCCAGTTAAAATTGTGTATCGAATAATTAATAGGCATTCTTGGTACTGTGTGTCTTATTTCGCTAAAACAAAATTATATACTATTGACAAAACTCTGAAAACACAGTGAGACTGTACCAAAGAGTCATAACCACATTCCGTATCTTGGCGTATCACACAAAAATGTAGACAAGGCAAGTACTTACAATCTTGTTTCTGAGATGTGTCTTTGAGTGGCTTGGTCCTGGCAACAACGGCGTCGTCTGACGTCCACTTGACGAAGGTGTGGTGACCGGCTACTTCACCAACGCAACAGCCACTCCAGTGAGACCCGGAATCCGAGCAAAGCGGCTGCCCACGTGCCCTCTGACAGTAAGGGCAGTTCAGTCAACAGTTTCAGTGCTTAAGGAGTTCCTCAAAAACCACTGCTTTCCTGGCGTATATTTGTGGTGTTGTTCTAACGTCATAACTCACAGCAAAGTAGGTGTGAATGAAAAGAGCATAGCTGAAAAGAAAGGTTCCCCAGTAATGATCTACAACTTGTTGACTGGACCAGGACTTATGAAAACACCACACTTAGTTTCTAAGCTGGGTGCAGTGAGAAAAGAAGAGCGCTGAGTGGGTGAAAGTGTCGGCTCGTGGGGAGGCCCTACACACAGCCAAATCTGACATCAGTCGGGAGCCAACCTCACAAACTTACATTACACGCGGCACACTCTAAAATTAAAATTGTAAACGCCTAGTGTTTTTCACTCTAAGTTTACAACACGGAATAATGCCGTTCTCGAACAAAAGTCTCTGAAGCAAAGTTGGTTTTCTGTCGGTTTCCCCCCCCTTCTAAAATGGAAACATCATCGTGGAACTCTACTGAGTGGCCCAGACATTCTCCTGCAAGTTAATCCCAGCAAAACGGAGAATGGAGGCAGGAGGTGGCATCTCTGCAGGCAGGTATAACGGTAGAGGCTCTCGGTCACACAATCACTTGACGGACACCTGCAGGCCACGCCCCTCGCAACGTTGTGGAGTGGTCCGGGAGAGTGACAGCGTTCTAATGGCTTTCAACCACGGTGTGCCAGCTTTATCAGGCAGCTGCAGGAGGCTGTGCTGTGGACACTACGGCCGCCCCCACTCCTCCCACACACCCCACCAACATTACACACCCAGACTGTCCATGTCACTCCATCAACACCACACACCTACACTGTTCTTGTCACTCTACCAACCCCCCTACCACCATACCCCCCTCCCCACACACACACACACCTACACTATCTCTGTCACTCTACCACCACCACCACCCACACACACATACACACCATCCTTATCACTCTACCAACCCCCCACAAAGAAACATACACACTGTCCCAGTCTCTCTACCAGCCTCCCCGTTCACGTACACACACATATACGCTGTCCCTGTCACTGTACTACTACCACCATCACCCACACACATATATACTGTCCCTGCACCCCCCCCCCCCCCCCCCCACACACACACACACACTCATGCACACATACGCACTGTCTCTGTCATTCTACCACCACACACACACACATGCACACTATCCCTGTAAACTCCCCCCCCCCCCCCCCCCCCCCCCCCCACACACACACACACACTCAAACATACACACTGTATCTGTCACTCTACCACCACCACCAGACTTTTCCTCGTCACCCCGCAAACACCAGACTGTCCTCGTCACCCCGCAAACACCAGACTGTCTTCGTCACCCCGCAAACACCAGACTGTCCTCGTCACCCCGCAAGCACTAGACTGTCCTCGTCACCCCGCAAAGACTAGACTGTTCCCGTCACCCCGCTAACACCAGACTGTCCCCACCAAACACCAGACTGTCCCTGTCATTCCGCTAACATTTGACTGTCCCTGTCACCCCGCTAACGAACCACACCCAGACTGTCTATGCACCCGCCAACACCCGACACCCACTGCCCTTTCACCCACAGCCCTGTCGCCCCGCCAACACCCCACACCCACTGCCCCTGTCACACCGCCAACACCCCACACCCACTGCCCCTGTCACACCGCCAACTCCCCACACCCACTGCCCCGGTCACATTGCCAACACTTCACACTCACTCTCCCTGTGCTTTTGCAAAATACGTCACAACAGCAGTATTTGTACCCCGCCAACACTTCACAATCACAAGCTGACAAAATTTCACACCCACTATCTCTGTACCCCGTCAACACTTCACACCTACTGATGCACGTGGCACCAGCCATGTAACAATCAAACAGCTCTGTAAGTACTTCACTTTGGTGGATATTGGGGGAAAGGGAGGGGGGCACTGTGTAAAACAACAGACATTCATTCAGAATCGCATACGACTAGAGCGCAGTGGGTAGGCTCGAAAGCAGAGAAAAGCGTTATAAAGTTGCCATTATGAATTAGCGTTGTGGGCACATCCCGAGATGAGGTACTCTACAAGTGTTCATACAAATAAAAATGAACTGTCCCTCTCACGTTGACAAGGTGTCACACACCCCTGTTCATGTACCCTTGCAACATCTCGCACCTATTATCTTTGTACCCCGCCAATAGTTGTTAACCAGATCTAAATGAACCTAAACTACAATCTTTGGAAAATACAGTATTTGTCTATCTGTCTGTCTGTCTGTGTCTCTGTCTGTCTGTCTGTCTGTCTGTCTGTCTGTCTGTCTCTCTCTCTCTCTCTCTCTCTCTCTCTCTCTCTCTCTCTCTCTCTCTCTCTCTCTCTCTCTCTCTTGCTTGCTGTTCGATTCTGTACTAGTGTCACAATGTCTTCCGTTGGTGAATCAAAATTGGAATCGGAATCAGCTTTAATGCCACACAAGCCATGTGTGTGTATGTGTGCGTACTTGCGCGCGCGCGCGCGTGTGTGTGTGTGTGTGTGTGTGTGTGTGTGTGTGTGTGTGTGTGTGTGTGTGTGTGTGCGCGCGCGCGCGTGTTTATTTTTGTTTTATTTTGGGAGTCGGTTTTGATTGCAGACAGTTCTCAAACGGTACACACTGTATGCTTTGGCTTATCGAGAAAGGGCAGATAGACACGTGATCAGTAATTCAGCAATATGGGGCACTACATCAAACTATCTCTTCGGAGACCAGTTTAATTTATGAGGAAAATGACTAACGCTTGTTACATAAAATCACATTTACAAAGATCCACAGGTTAGACCTCCGTAAAAATTTGCAACAGGCAAGGTGGATGCATATATATATGAGACATACTAAAAACACAACAGAAAGGCGGAGTTACCAACTTATTTGTTGCACAGTGTAACGCACTCCCATCTTGAACGATACTTAATTTCACTCGAGTAGTCATGCATTTTACCGGTGTCAATGCAAAGAGCATATGGATGATTAGAATGGTACACAAAAGAAGAGCAAAATGAACATGATAAACGAGTCAGCAGACTTGAGCGCTACATCAAACTCTCTCCTCGGAAATCAGCTTCGCTTATCGAGAAAATAAAGCTTTTTACAGAAAAATCTCCATGACTATAAATCCACTGGTCAGTCTCATTTTTATTTGAAATCGTAAATTTTCAGAAACCTATAATTATAACCAAAACAAACAAACAAACAAATCCAGTCACACATTCAAAGGGGTTTTCTGTGTGTGTGTGTGTGTGTGTGTGTGTGTGTGTGTGTGTGTGTGTGTGTGTGTGTGTGATTTGCTTGCGTTCGAATTAGGATCCGCCAACCGCAAGGGGAAGGGTGTGCCATGCCCCCCAGGCCGTCTTGTGCAGACGGCCTGGGGGGCATGGCACACCCTTCCCCTCACGCAGTCGGGAGAATGGTCCATATGCTGGCTTCTGCTACCGCGATGAGGACCAGGCTGTGTAAAGAAAGACAGAGTACATATCTACTGCAGTGGCCTGTGTCTGGAGCTTTTCATTTGGTGAGATTATAAAGATGTTGGAAATGGTTCGATAACTTATAGTTATCACCTGATTTCACGGTCACTGCCAGGAGTCGGAGGTTGAATGCTTTGCTGCCGTGTTGGTAACTGCTTCTGAACACTCACGTAAGTACTGACCGGTTACCCTCATTCTGAGAACCACCTTGCGGGAGCACTCATTTGCTTAGCCATATTCGAGCTATTTCCACAAATTAGTGTTGAGGACTATTTCAAACTATATTCAGCGATGAAAGCCTCAATGTGCGCAAACTGAGTGATCTGACAAAGTGTGTACCATCAGTGTGTCAGGTGCAGCGTAAAAGAACTGCGGAAATGGACCCCACCCCACCTCCCACGTGGGCAGTGCCTGAGGTTGGCTAGCACTGACCGGCCGATTGGACGTATACAGGAGCACATGCAGATTGTGTTTGTTATTCATGCGTTTCACTCACGTTTTCTTTCGAAAGGACTAAGGAAGTACTTGACGTGATTTGATTATACGATTGCTAGAATCCCAAATGGTTGAGTAGTTTTCCCTCTCTCACACACACACACACACACGTGAGCGCGCGCGAAATATCCACACAGGAGTGTCCAGTGTTGTCTCCGGTATCATTCCACCTCTTGTCAGACGGAAAGGTGAGGCGTCCACCCGTGGACAGAGAACACTGTGAGCACAGACCACTTACCTCCTTGTTCTACCCACACAGAACAAAGGAGTGGGGTGGGGGTCAAAGTCTGGCACGGTAAGTGTCCGTGTAAGTGTCCGGACACATTGAATTGAGCATTCAACATTATATCATTATAGTATAACGCTAAAACTAATACTAACACTAACACGGACGAAGACGAAGTAACTCAGGAGTTACAATGTCGTCGAAACGTTTTTCTAAATGTCTGCTTTATTTTATTTTTTATATCTAATTACATTCTGGACGGTGCTTCAGGTTCAAAGTGTGAATCCGTGTAGATTACGCTGGATTCGTTTTCAGATTTGCCTTCTAAGTGGTCCGATACAGATTCTGGGTCCTGGAAAGCAGAGGAATATTCCTCTGCGCTTATAAATGAAGCGATGTGTGACATAGGCTGCAGAGCGATCACATAGTGTTGGTTTCCTGAACCAGGGGTCATTTCTTGTTCTCGTGCAGCGGCTTCTCGTCTCCGGCGGTTCCAGAATATGCAGGCCCCGCAGCACAGAATTGCGAGAAGGACAAGTAGCACAAGCAAAATAATCAAATATGTTTCCAAATTAACTTTGGTTGTCTTTTTTCCCCTCCCGTTTTCTGGAATTTTGTCGACACCCCCATTTTCTGCAATTCTGTCGCCAGTCAGTTTGACGCGCAGTTCCACTTTCTTGGTGACGTTGAGGTGGACGAGGCTGGCCGCACACTGGAGGAGAAACGAAGGCGCTAAATCCTTATCAAGGGAGCGCGTCAACGTGCTGGTGACGGAATGCATGGGCACGGGGAAGTCGTTGATTTTGTTTTCTGTATCTGTGACCCGAGTGTCGGACAGGTGGTCACTCTGCAGCTGGCTGTCGACAAACCAGGTCAGTGTGAACTGCTGGCGCTGGGTGAAGGAAGTGGTGAGGATGTTGCACGTCCATGATTCAGTGGTGTTCACCGCCGCTTGTGTGGGTCCTGACAGAACAGGGTCGTCCATCATAAAGACACTGATTTTGATCTGGCCTGTGTCCTTGGTGATTTTCTGTTGGAAATGTTGGGCCACGCACTTGACACCATACGAGAGGTACTTGCCACTGACGTACAGGGTAGCGTTCGACCTCACTCGGTACATGGTTATTGTTTTGTCGCCAGTATCAAGTTTTTGTGCATCCGTAGTGATGTTCTCGGTAGTCAGTGATCCATTGATCACAGCCCAGTACACACTGAAGTCACTTCTTTGGGTGTAGGTGACGCGGGCAATATCACAAGTCCACGTGACGGTTGCTCCCACCGCTACTGCACGCGGTCCAAAGAGAACAGGGTCGGTGAAACGTTGGATGTGTGTTTGTACGGCAGCTATCGGGTGGCCTTTTCCAATTGTTGTCAGATTGGCGATACAGTCAATCCTCACCCCGTCGTCCTTACTAGTCACCGTCAATAAGTACACGAGGGTGTAAAACTTGCCTCCGCCTGGAGCTGGCTTTGATCGCCGTTCATGAAACCGCCACCTCTCGCTGTCCTTTCCTCGGACATCCCTTTTCATCGTCAAGGGAAAGGTGGTGGTATTAAGTGGTACTAGTGTGTCACATATCACTGCTACCGTCACTCCTGGGTACTGCGATTGGTTGACATGTATAGTCATGAAGTCGTTATATTTTCCTGCTGCTGCTGCTGCTGTTAAAATTGCATAGAGACTTACTGCAGTACCCAGCAGTGCATAGCCTAACGGCTTTGTAGCAGTGCGAGACGCGTGCTGTATACAGCGGTGTGTGTCAGCGTTCTCCATACTCTGCAATTGTACAAAAACATTCTGTCAACACAATTCTCCCCGATCACTATCATATCTAGTCACGGCTATGCACTCGGATCCAGAAATTCCTCTCTTGTGCGTCTTTGTTGCTGTGTTTCTATTTCAAGTTATTAACTTCTTTTATCCCTTATCTTGATCTTGATCTTTATGGTTACGTCAACTTGGGCTGACGTAATATAAATAATAAATACCCGTTCTGGATATTTGCGACAGCAGCCGCGAGAGCAGCGCTATATCCATTCCTGCTAAATGTGTTCAGTGTTTTCCTGTCCAGACAATGGTATATGGCTGCCTGTGTTTGGGATTTTAACTTCCGCACAGATGTTGATGCATTCGATTGCACGAGGGCTGTGCGAACACCTTAACAAAGCTTGCACTCAAAGTTGACTTTAGGAGAAAAAATCCTTGCCGCACCGGGGACTGCAACCTGCCTGGCTTTTCAGTCCGACGAGCTATCCCACCCCTAGTTGCATGAATCCATCGTACTTTGTTATGTTGGCCCTCCCGAATGAAAGATCGGTATGTACTGAGTGTCTGCTGGTCACTGCACTGTATAAAGAAAGTGGTCTAGACTGTTTTATATAGCTTATTCCGTGTTTCATTCAACGCAGGATTGATGCGTCTAGGCTCTCCAGTCTGTTCGTGTTGGAACATATGATGGACTAAGCTCATCGCTGTTTCTGATTCTAATGGCGCCGCATACACAGTTTTACCTCTGATGACCTGAACGACCTGGTCTGCACGGAAGTGATGAGGAGCCATGACTGAGTTCCTAGACGTCTTCTTAGTGCTCACACCGCTGGCATGACGCAGGTCATAGACATGACGTAGTTAGTGACGTAGTTGTCCTATGATGCCACGAAGTAATGACAGTATCCATTGTGCTGAAGTGTGACCCTCTGCCTCATGGATATTGACCTCTCGCCACCTTAAAAAATGCTCTTCAGCCTGCGTACACTGAAACAACTCCTTTACTTAGACAAGCTGAGAAAACAAAAACAAATCTAAAACAAGTGTGAGCAAGTGCTCTTTGTATAGGTTTTAACGGCAATCCCGCCCCGGTTATCAGATCCATGCAATTTCATTACTGTACTGTTAGTAACCCGGGAACCGGAGCAGACGACGCTTTTGTTTTGAAGCGCGGCATGTAGCGTAACGCCACATGGCCTTCACACAGCCGACCGACGATAGCCGCTGGTGCGCGCCAGTTTCAAATCTGTTTTCTCCCTTAATATTTTGACCGCTTGTTTGTTTACCTACTCTCTGTTTACCTAGTCCTTTTCGTTATACACCAAAGCCATGTGTAATATAATCTGGCATCTTAGAATGTTTATCCAACGTTTATTTAGACGCAGGATCGAGCTTAATCGGTAGCCGATGCCTCGCTAAGTCTATTCTTTTTATAGCCGTCGTCTGCATGGCGCGTTCTCTGTTTAGTACTAGTGAATAGTAGTGAATCGTTGTTTTGACTCGATTAAAGTAATTCTGTGTCGATCAATGCTGTGTCGTATAGTATTTTGCTTACCTGACTTCATGTTTAGTGTTTGTTTTGGGTTGAAATTAACTTATTGAGTATTGTGTACTGTAGAAGCTAAGTTATATTCATAGACTACTTGATATCACTTTATCAGCGATGCTGCGACTAGATAACGCGCCCCAGGCGAAAGTTCGCACCGTTTGTTTTAGTACTAGTCTTTGAGTGTGTCTTGCTTCTCTTACAGAGCGTTGTATTGTAATTGTTATGTACCATTTTAACCGTGGGAGCGTGCACTTTATTCTGATGTGTGAGTTTTAGTAACATTAATATTTTGTACATTGTGATAGTTGTGATTTAGTTGTACGAATCTGTTTATAGACAGGTGCAAGCCACGCTTCCCACGTCTTGTTGTAAATAAAATAAGTCATGTGTGTACATTTTGTTTATACGGTTTGAAAGACTGTAACTGTAGCTTTTGATGCTTTTCATGTTTTAATTAGTTTAGTTATTGTAGAGGAAACTATTTTTGCGGGCCAAGGAAACACAATCATTTTCAGTGTCAGCCATTTTGTGGTCCAGAGGGCTGATTTCATTGTAGCGATAGCGTGTGTTCCTTGCGGCTCGCGACGTTCTCTTATCTATGCGTGCGCGTGAGGATTTCGGGGGTGCTGAAAATTGTCTGCTGCTGTAGAATAAAACCTGATTGCCGTTCCGCCTGCTGTGGTCTCCATTTTTACTGACTCCGCTGCCTGTGTCCTGTCCTTCTACGCTCCACCACACCATTACACAAGAATGACTGCTAACGTTCTAAAACAAGACCAAAACACATAAAAGGTTCGAAAGAACGCTTATTTATTAGGAGAAAAACGCAATCTGCAAATTTTCGGGGTAATCCCCTTTGTTAAGCTACAAAACGACACTTAAACAACAGTTAAACGGTGAAAAACAATTAAAAATGAGGTGAGAAGCGAAACAAATTATCTTTTTTGGTTGAACTGTTGTTTTCCTGATAAACGGATGCCTAAAAAGGTTAAGTTATTTCGATTCTCATCTCATTTTTCATCGTTTTTCACCGTTTAACTGTTGTTTAAGTGTCGTTTTGTAGCTTGACAAAGGGGATTACCCCGAAAATTTGCAGATTGTGTTTTTGTAGACCAGGTTAGGTACATGGACGGAGCCGAGATCATTGCAAATCGGATACTATTTTGGGATCAAACGGTCATAATTTAAGCCCGCGATTTTCTAGGGCTAAAGGGGGTAGTCTGACTAAAACGAAAACAAAAATGACGACGGTGGTGCACATGATCTGACTGAATCAACCAAATTTACGCTGATATCGAATGTTTAGAGATCGTATCACCCACTTGAGGAATCTGATATCAAACAGTACAAGAGGTTCCGCTTTTCTCGCCGTCAGATATAAGCTATCAGCCAACGGACACAGCCGTAAAAAACTCTGTCGAGTACTTGCTGAGTTAAAAGGGTTCTTTTAACTCTACCATTTTACGCCACTGGTGCTAGGCCTCGGGGTTGATCAAAGTACGGTGAGTCGGACCGTTGACCAACCGATCCCTTTTTTCAACATGCGCACGAGGCAAGTTTCGAAGTCAGCGTGAGGCTGATGCAAGCAAATTGACAATTTTCGCTTTGCAGGGGTGTCTAAATGCTTGCATCCGCGGCACGCAATCCCGCGTGATTGAGAACACGAGTACGTGAACAGAAAGAACTACCACTCCATCAGCGTGCAGGTGGGCCATTACAAACTGTGCATTACCTCAGATATAATTACAGTACCGTGTGTGTGTGTGTGTGTGTGTGTGTGTGTGTGTGTGTCTGTGGAGGGGGGCGGGGCAGCCTCTTCATCTCCGGCACTCTCGCATCCTTCCACCCAATCCAAACACACACACACACACACACACACACACACACACACACACACACACACACACACACACACACACACTTATAATTAGGCGAGGTGACGGCTTCAAGCTGATGGTGAAGATCACCAGTCACCTTGTGACAGAGCTTTAGTCGATGGGCATTCCTCTAGGCTACAGCAGAAATGACGTCGCTTGTCAGAGCTTTGGAGATCGTTCAACTGGTTGCGTTGCTGTGTGTAAGTGTTACGGTGGAGTGTGACTATGAGGCTCGAGGACCTCAACACACGCCTCATCTGACGCGGCATTGTCTGTCTGTCTGATCTCGTCAGTGATCCGTGAGGCTGACGGGTGATCCGGCGGTGACACGCGTAGTGTAATCTGTGTAGTGTGAACGTTTGAAGACGTATTGCCGTGTTCTGGAAAAGGGGTGTTGTGGATATTTTATTTTGGGATAAGCGCAAGCTCACTATAATTTGTAATATTTTGGTCAAATTAACCGGCAGATCAGATCTCTCTCTCTCTCTCTCTCTCTCTCTCTCTCTCTCTCTCTCTCTCTCTCTCTCTCTCTCTCTCTCTCACACACACACACACACACACACACACACACACACACACACACACACACACACACACACCCGCATGCACGCACGCACTACTACTGCTCCTGCTGCTGCTACTTCTACACTGCCCACAGAAAAGAAAAGCCAGCGTTCTGCAGCCGTTACTGCCGGGCGTTCTGGTGCATACAGGGCTTACTGCAAAGCTAGCTCCTTGTCCCTGCAGCAGCGAGATAAGCGGACAGACGATGCTGGTACCTGCCATCTGAATTATCCCCCCGTCCTCGCAGTGTATCAAATGGCGATAGATCCAGCCTAGCCTTTGAAATTAGTCACACGTGCTCCCTGCCATCATACCGTCAGCTCCCAGCTCACAGTTTCAGTCCTAGCTCCCTATCTGCAGCTTTAGTTTTACGCGCATTATAATTTGCGAGGCGAAAAAGGTCAAAGTTAGTATTGGTGTTGTTTGGTTATACGAACTCTACTTTTTCGATTTGAAGCACAAAGTTTTCTCGTGATGAGAGTGTCACTAATGATAGAGATGTACTCCTGAGTACAGTAACAGTTGCAATACGGCATGTTATGGCTGATGTGCACAATAAGAAGAATACGGACGTAAACAGCAATATTATACCATCCAGATTGTATCAGAATCAACAACAGCAACATCACTAAGTTGGGACCAGTTTACGATGTGACTATAGTAAACAACAGTTTACAGGAGCACTTGCACCAAGTTGTCACCAGACAGTGACTGTAATCACCAACAGTCAGCAATAGCAAATAGTACCAACTTCTGACCAGATAGTGACCACCTACAGCAAACTACAACATAAGCAGCAATAGCACCAAATTGTGACCTGATGGTGACTATTGTGAACAACAGCTTACAACGGAAATAGCACCAGGTTGCGGCCACATAGTGACTATAGTGGACATCTTACAGTAGCAGTAACACCAAGGTGTGACCAGATAGCGACTAATGGACAACTTACAACAGAAATAGCACCAGTTTGTGACCATATGCTAACAGTAGTGAACAACAACATACAACAGCAATAGCACCAAGCTATGATCAGATGAAGACCATGGTGAACAGCAACTTGCAACAGAAATGGCACATGGTTGTGATCAAATATTGATTATTGTAAACAACAACTTACAACAGCAATATGACACCCACTTGTGACCAGACAGTGACAGCAGTGAACAAGAACGGTACGTTGCCGAGTTGTGACTAGATAGTAACTATAGAGTGAACAACAGGAACTACAATAACGGTTAAACGTTGCGTACGTGAACGGCAGAATCCCTGTGAACTGTGACCAATGTGAGATGTGAGCCATAGCAACATCGGTAGCTATGATTGACTTACGGCAACTAGCTATGCTATTTGTGAACGACTTGTGCTCGGTAGCTGCATACATCAGATGTGAACATCTTATGCAAATATTGAAACCAACTGTTCACGACTACTAGAAATAGATGCACCAGCTGCCAAGTATTCATTCGCAATATTTACACTAGTTTAAATGTGTGCCCATTAGCTACACTAGCTGTAAATGAGTTGCTCCCAGTATTACATCAGGTGTAAATGACTTGCGCCCAGTAGCTACACCAGCTGTAAATGACTTGCTCCCAGTAGCTACACCAGCTGTCGATGACTTGTGCCCAGTAGCCATGCGATACAACAGAGCAACCAAAATATTCATACAACAGAGCAATGAAAACAACTTAGAGGAAAGGAAGCACATACTGATTGATCTCAACAGAACACTTGCACAAAGTGGTCCCGACGAGGAACTCACAAGGAGGAATTCAACGAATCCCTTAGAAGAAGCGGTAAGGACCTGATCCGGATAGGATTCGATACTCGGATATCAAGAATCTAACAGAAAAGGACAGGGCTGAGCTGTACACTATCTAACAAGAAAGCTTCGACAGCTTCTTGAGGCCTATTCCTAAACCAGGGAAAGACCATCACAAACTGAATGGATACCGCATCCTCACAATGCTCTCCGTTGGGAAGCTCATGGAGCGCATTGTTGCTAGGAAGGTCGCCAGAGACCTCGAGGACAAGGAGATACTCCCTGCAAATGGGGGGTGGGGGGTAGACCAGGAAAATGCACATGGAAAATACAGCTGCATTTGCATATGACGTGTAGGAAGGATTCTAGAGGAAAGAACAAACAGTGAGTGTGGCAAATCGATCTCGAGAATGCTTACAATAGGGTCCAGTTCAAGTTGCTGGACCTGCGCATCCAGTATGGAGTCAGCCTGACACTGACCCGTGGGTTGCAGGAGCGCTTCTGGAAAGAACGGTGGTTATGCAGTTTGGAAACTGGAGCTCTACCACAAGGATCATCGCTCTCGCCGGTCCTCCTCAAGGCCTGGCAGGTCAGAACCAAAATGGCCCAGCAAGATTCTCACATTGGCAGATGACGGGCTCATACACAAAATATCAAAGGAATCCCAGGAGGCAGCCGAAGCAGCAATGCAACAACAACTGGATCCAAGTGTGTATCCTAGTGGTGTCACGACACCTGATCTCTCATCAATCTAGAGAAGGCACTAACATTGTGGTACACTCTTGACAACAGAGCAGTAGGCAAACCAGTGCCAGCGGTCATATTTGATGGAGCTGTGGCCGGACGAACAAGTCATCTGAGATACCTTGGGATCCACTTTGACAGGATGCTGACCTACAGAAAACATGTGGATACAACAGCACTGAAGTGCAAGAAAGGTCTGTCAGTCCAGAAGGCTATGGCTGTAAAGGGTATTAAACAACGTCACCTCTTCCTACTGTATCAAAGTGTGGTGTTCAGTGTCACTGACTATGGACTAGGCCTCACAACAATGGCACAGACAAATTTGCTAAAGCTGGACATAGTGCAGAACGAGGCAATGCGAATCATACTGGACTTTCCACTATTGCAAACCAGACAGAAAGTGGAGCAGATCAAATCATACTTCAGTGCCGTCGAAAATCCCCTCAACCCACTCCACGAAGCCGTGAAAGACACAAAGGGATACAGACTGGGACGGGGAAAGACTTGGATGGATCAAGCAGAGGACACAATACTGCAAGTATGCCAGCTGACAGAGCTCACGCAAACCAGTGAGTGGGAAAGTTACCCAAACCGATTCCGGCGTTTCTATGAGACACTCCTGCCAGAAAACTTGGGAAAACACTGTCGAGAATGGTCAGCAGGCAAAACAGTCAGAGATCAAGCTTCTCATTCAAGAAAACTGCAAAACCGCAAGACATCATAGTGTACACTGATGGCTCAGTCACCAAAGACCAGTCAGGGTGGGGCTTCATTGTCAAGCAAGGTGCGACTACCATCCATGAAGATAGTGCAGCCTATACAGTCTCAACCTCCAGCTTGACAATGGAGGTGGAAGCAGTCACCCATGCCCTCCGCTGGATTGCTTCAAGAGGTGACACTCATACCACACATGTCATCATCCTCACAGATTCAATGAGCTTGCTACAAAAATTGAAAAGTGGAATCGGAAGCCCAGGCAGGAATGTGTCGATAGTCGACATCCACCTTCAAAACCTCCTGGACATGCCGGAGTGAAGGGAAATGACCGAGCAGATACACTGGCGAGCAATGCAACCCTCACCAGTGGCTTGCTTCTCGGAAGATCTGAAGTGTTCAGAAGCTTAAGACACTACCTGCGGGCACAGCCAAGGACATCAGACCATCGATCGTCTGCAGGAGAGAGGCGTGCAAAGAGGAAGCGCTAGTCGATCTTCCTTGAAAGGACGAGCGAGAGCCATCATCAATCAGACAAACATTGGAACTGTTTCAAAGGCAACGTTGGGGAAACTTCTGAGAGACTCGGTGGAGCGCATATGGGCTTTTCTAAGTGCATGCATACCATCTTTTTCTGCCCGTTTTAGGCTGTGTATATTTAGCTATGTATAGTAAGAATGCTTGTGTGTGCGGGCGCCTCTGTGTGTGTGTGTGTGTGTGTGTGTGTGTGTGTGTGTGTGTGTGTGTGCGCGCGCGCGCGCGCGCTTAGAATAGTCTCTAGGGACAAGAGTTTGCGATTTAAAAATACTTTTATTATTATTATTTATTATTATTATTATTATTATTATTATTATTATTATTATTATTATTATTATCTTGAACTGAACTGAGCTATACCAACTGTAAATGACTTGTGCCCAGTAGCTACACCAACTGTAAATGACTTGTGCCCAGTAGCTACACCAACTGTAAATGACTCGTGCCCAGTAACTATTCCAGCTGCATGTGACTTGTGCCCAGTAGCTACACTAGCTTTAAATGACTTGCTCCCAGTAGCTTTAAATGACTTGCTCCCAGTAGCTCATAGTATCTTTGACTATCTTACAAGTAGACTTCAGTATGTAAGGCTAAATGGATTACTATCATCTGCTATTAGAACAAACACTGGTGCACCTCAAGGTACACTCTTTTTGTTTGCGCTGTATACAGCTGACTGTAGAAGCACTGATGAGTCATGTCCTGTAGTAAAATTTGCAGATGATACAGAACTGGTTTGAAAAATTAGTAATGATGAAGATGCAATATACCACAAGCAGATTGAAAACTTTGTGAATTGGTGTGCTAAAAATTACTTGTATTTGAATATTTCCAAAACGAAAGAGATGTGCATTGATTTTAGGAAGAATCAAAGATGCCCCAAACCAGTCTACATTAAAGGAGAAGCAGTGGAGAGAGTAGATACATATAAGACTTAGGTGTGGTTTTTGATAGTAAATTGAACTGGAAAGAGAACATCAACTCTGTGCTGAAAAAAGTGAACTCGAGAATGTTTGCATGAGAAAGCTGAGATCATTTGGAGTAAATTCAGATATGCTAGTAACTTTTTATAATGCTGTATTATTATGTTTGGTTCTGTCTGTTGGGGTGGGAATATTTCAAAATTAGATAGAGTGAGGTTGGAAAAGATTGTAAAAAAAAAAGCAGGTCATGCGGGAAAGCCACTGGACAGTTTTAAGACTTTACACGAAAAGAGACTGTACAGAAACTAATGCAAATATTAGACGACCCTACACACCCAATGAGACACTACTTTGATAGACGTAGCAACAGGAGTGGAAGATTTTTACTTCCGAGAACAAATACAAACCGTTATAAAGCCTCGTTTTTACCCTCGGCTCTGTCAGTTTTTAATGAAAATTATACCAGTCATTAACTGAGTGTGCGCATGCGTCAAGACGTCTGTTGAGGATGATAACTTTCTAACGGAGGGTTGGGGATGTGTGAACCTAATGATTTTTTATTTAATTTGAAAGTTTTTACGTTTTGGTTTGACACAGAGAAAGCATTATTCCAGGTAATTTTGGGTTTGCTATTACTAAGTATTAGTGTATGCAGATTGAGAGAAAGGGGGCGTATGTCTAAGAGTGTGTATGTGCGTGTGGTTCATGACTTAGAATTATTGAGATATGTTCTTCGTTGTGCGATCGAACGACAGCTTTAATTTTCCACTGGGATTAATAAAGTGTATTGTTATTGTTAGCTACACTAGCTGTAAATGACTTGCTCCCAGTAGCTACACCAGCTGTAAACGACTTGTGCCCAATGGCTACACCAGCTGTAAATGACTTGTGCCCAGTAGCTACACCAGCTGTAAATGATTTGTGCCCAGTAGCTACACCAGCTGTACATGACTTGCTACCAGTATTACTTCAGGTGTAAATGATATTTGCCCAGTAGCTACATCAGCTGTAAATGATTTGTGCCCAGTAGCTACACCAGCTGTAAATGATTTGAGCAAAGTAGCTACACCAGCTGTAAATGATTTGTGCCCAGTAGCTACACCAGCTGTAAATGATTTAAGCCAAGTAGCTACACCAGCTGTAAATGATATGTGCCCAGTAGCTACACCAGCTGTAAATGATTTGTGCCCAGTAGCTACACCAGCTGTAAATGATTTGAGCCAAGTAGCTACACCAGCTGTAAATGATTTGTGCCCAGTAGCTACACCAGCTGTAAATTATTTGTGCCCAGTAGTTACACCAGCTGTACATGACTTGCACAACGTATCACATCATGTATAAATGACTTGTGCCCAGTAGCTACACTAACTTTCAGCGATTAACAATACACCAGCTGTGATCGAACGATTTACTTCTCAAAGCGAATACATCTAATAGCTACACAATCTATGATTGATGCATACGCGCAGAAGCTACATCAGCTGTGAGCGACTTGCGTCCAAAGCTACACCAGCTGTGAACGAATATGTGCAATAGCTGCACAAGTTATGCCTGGCCAATGCACAGAAGCTTCACCAGCCGAAAGACGCGTGACTATAAAAAAATAAAAATAAAAAAAAGGCATAAAATCACCTTGCTCTTTGTTTGCTTATTGATCGAAGGGCCCTCTTACCAACGTGGAGTATTCAACACTGCGGGCACTGCAGGAACTGGGTATCAGTCGTCAGGCTGCAGTTCAGGAAAGACTCCTCTGCTGGGATTAACGGATTTGGCACTGCTAATCCCTCTATTCCCTCCATCGTCTTCCACCTTCACGCGGCTGCCTTGGCCGTGCGTGAGTTTGATTGAAACTAATTGTTATTGACGAGCCACCTGACGTGGACAGCGCACGTCACAATGCCCCGCCCCCTCCCTCTCCTCACGCATCCTCCCGCTACTGTTCCATCAATGTAGACTTTCTCAGCTCTCTAACATCTCTCTGCAACAACCTATGCTGTTGCTTGCAGTCTGCTTATAGCCTGGACATAACACCGAAACTGCACTTCTGAAAACAGTTAATGACCTCCTCGCTATTGATAATGGAAATCTTTCTCTGCTCGCTCTTTATCGCTTGTCGGCAGCTTTCGATACAATAGACCATAGCATATTACTCCAACGACTTCATCATGATTTAGGAATACAAGGCACGGCTATCGAATTGTTTTCATCATACCTTACTAGCTTCACTTCCACACCTTTGAGTCAGTTACCATCTCATTCGGTGTTCCTCAAGGATCAGTTCTTAGACCTGTACTCTTTCTTCTTTACATAGCTTTTCTTTGCTCTGTCATTGAAAAGCACTCTGTCCTTCACAATTAACACGCCGCCGATGACTCTCAACTCCAGAAATCTGTGGCCCCTCTTCAAGTCCCAGATCTCCTTCTGTCCATGCAGAAGAGTATCGATGACGTCAAAACCTGGATGACAGTAAACTTAAACTCAACGTCGGCAAGATTGATACAGTCATTGACTGGGTCTTGTCGTCGTTGAGCTTATAGACCATGAGCCAGCCTATACCCTCCCCCCTCCCCCCCACCCCCTCCGGGGGAGGGGGGGGGGATTTTACCACATGGTAATATCTGGGTACCTTGACCATCAACGTACACAGTTCAGTTTGTCTGCAAGTGAGCTGTTGCTGTTTGTGTCTGTGGTGCTGGTTCTAATAAATGCACTATATGGAATTCCAAATTGCGATGACCTTGTCTCTTAGCAACTCATTTATTATGACAAAAAGTCCATTTCCATATATTATTTTATTGTTTGAACAGTTTAATATGTTGTAGCTTTCCGTTTCTCTTTGTCTTAAATGTTTCCTTGAATTGGGCACTGCGGGCGCAGAAATATTCAGGTTAAAACCAGAGCTGACGAATGTTTTCTCTTAAAAGCACGGAGTAGGTCAAAATATAGCCAAGTGTGCTTAGTCAGTACCATAATTTCTTCCTTGTCCTAATTTCCGCTTCCCCGGTCCATTCAGCTTCCTTTTTTCCAAATACTCTCCATACTTTTCAGTTGCGAATTCCCGCGTTAGTCTACAAAATAAAATAGGTCACACTGCTCATAGTCAATTGTTTTAAGCAGGTTCGCATGATATATAAACAGAATATAAACAGGCACCAAAACGTGTGTTACTGTGCCTCAAAAAGGTGATTTAGACATACTTATCATCTGATCAATTGTTCTTTAATTTTGTACTGAATGCGTTACAAGGAATCTGTCTGGAAGTATCTTTTGCAGTTGTGGATAGTGATATGTGCTAATTATTGACTGTTTTGGCTGGGATGTTTGCTATTGATTGTGTTCTGTGTAGAACAGTGAGCCAGCTTTTTGCTCGTGTTTTGGTTCCTTGCGTTTCGAAATGGTGTGAAGAAACTGTGACCGTGATTTGTCCTGAGGTGACTTTGTGCGGTTGACGAGACATACAAAATACAGAATTATTTTGAAACAAAAGAACCCATCACAAGGAAGTGATGTAAGATCCTCCAAAAAGGGAGAACAGCAAATCCGTCAGCAACCACAATTGTTGCCCGGTGACAGATGTCTTTTTTTGTGAA
>JABMCL010001371.1:50000-120000 GCA_018857735.1 Alviniconcha marisindica | reverse complement strand
GGTGTGTCAGCCACCCTTCCATCATGAGGTGTGTCAACCACCCTTCCATCATGGGTTTTATGCTGTGAATAACTTCAGTGTGAATAAAGACCAATGTTTCTCGGCTGTGAATAACTTCAGTGTAAATTAAGACCAATGTTTCACCGCGGTGAATGACTACAGTGTGAAGATCAATGTTTCTCCGCGGTGAATAACCAGTGTGAATGAAAACCAATATTTTCCGGTGCTGATATGTTTCTCAGCTATGGATGACTTTATTCTGCCAAACAGTGTTTGGACGCTGTTGCCAATGAACAGAGGTGTCAGCCAGTGCCCGGTGAGTTCAAGCGAAGGGAGGCGAGGGCTGCCGCTGAGGAGAGTGAGGGGAAAGCGTGGTTGTTGCGGAGGGGACTGGGAAGGGCACTGTCTTGGAGGCAGAGCCTCAGTGCGGGGGATGATTGCGAGCGCCGATCTCCCTGCCACCACTACACCTACAGACCTCCAGCTCTATCACTGGATCCCACTTAGCTGTCTAATATTCATGACTTAAGGTCACAAATCGAAATTATCCCGCCTGTGGGACTAATTTGATTGGGTATAATAGCTAACAGCGGCGAGAGACATGGACCTTTGGTTCCCACATGCCTCAGCCAAGTAGAACACGACAAAACTGACACGTGTGTGGCTGGATCCATGCAATGAGGGCTGATTGAACGACTGATTGAACATGAGGCGGGAAGGTTTCTAATTCTGCTTGGCCTCCTTTCGAAAGAACCTTATTTAGTCCCACTGTCTATTTGAGCACGTGGCCATCTTATCGAATTTCTGGCCATATTGCCACCGACTTCCCTGCCGCAATTACACCATACCACATCATGCGTCAGGGATAGCGGGGAGACACCAGTAGAGATCGACAGGGCGAAGGGGGGATGGACACCGACAGAGAAAGAGGGGGGGAGGGGGGGGAGACAAATAGGGAGAGAGAGAAAAAGAATGAAATAGAGAAATTACGAGCTCGACAAAGACAGGCGCTGAGAAAGATGGGGGATGAGAGAGAGAGGGGGGGGGGGGGGGGGGGGGGGGGGGGGGGGGGAGATCACGAGCATGATAAGAAGGGACACGTAGAGAGATAATGAAAACACAAATGTTTGTTGAGCTAGCCATCTCCCCGTGTCAATTGGGTGGTGCGGGGATGAGAACGAATGAGTTACAAATTACTGAGATGCTAGGCTCAGTTGAAATGGATTTTTCTGAAACAGTTGATTTTTCAGTGGATCAGGTGGCCAACACATGTGCTAGGATGGTCCAGGTGGCATTTCAGCATTACACTTGAAGACTTGTGCTGAGGAGCTTGTCCTCTGTTTCAGCTTTCAGTAGACACGCACACTGTACCACTCCGATGGAAAACGTCCATTATCACTCCAGTTCCCAAAATGCCGTGCCCCACAGAAACAAAAAATGATTACATACCAGTGGCTCTCACCTCAATTGTCATGATGTGTCTTAAAAGACTGGTGACCAGAAAATTGTATGATGACGTTAAAGATGTACTTGATCCATTCCAGTTCACGTACAAGGATAAACATGGTTCAGACGATGCCGTCAACACTCTTGTACATCTCGTTCTCAAACACCTCGAAAAACCAAAAGCATGTGCACGAGTGCTCTTTGCTGATTTTAGCTCAGCATTTAACATTATTCAGACCCATGTCTTACTGGAGAGAATGAAAGCAATGAAAGTGAACCCTTTTATCATTAAATGGTACCATTCTTTTCTGACTGACAGATCACAAGTTGTTCGAGTCAACCGACCCCATTCCCTCTCTTTGACCACAAACACAGCGATGCGTCAGTTCTCCATTACTTTACACACTCTACACAAACGACTGTACATCCACAACCTCTGGAAACTTCATTGTCAAACTTGCAGACGACTCTGCAGTCCTCAGCCTACTGTTTGCCCATAGCGAGATTGACATGTACTTCTCCGAGGTGAATCGATTCGCAGAATGGTGCACTGACAGCGTCCTTGAACTGAACACCCAAAAACACTAAAGAAATGATAATTATTTGATCCCAAATCAATTTGCGCGCACTTGCCGGTGGTTATCAGTTGGGTCATACAAGTATTTGGGTAGTCACATTGACAGCAAACTCAGCTTGGGTGTACATGTTGAAGCTGCGTGCTCCCGGGCCCAGAAGCGTCTCTACTTTCTCCGGCGACTCATAGCATTTGGAATTAGTACAAAAATACTGCTGTTGTTCTATCGTGCCAACAATGAAAGCATGATTAGATATGGCATAACATTTTTCTATGAAAACCTGTCAGTTCAGGCCAAATCACAACTCCTGCACATCAAAATCACGTCTTCAAAAATAAGTAGGCTGTACTCTCTCTCTCTTCTTCACTCGGGGAAATCTTTGAACAGACTAGGGTCTGACAAGCACAAATGATCTGCTCTGATGCTTCACACAGCTTTCACTCAGAATATCAGCTGCTTCCTTCAGGTAAACGTTACAGAATCCCAAACTGCAAACTCAGTCGCTACAAGTACTCTTTCATTCCACTCTCGATCAGCACATGCAGAGTCAGTGTTCTACCCCGGGAGCGCACAGCTAGATCGACTGCATGTTGCAGGTCTTTCGTGCTGTGTCAGACTGTGCATGTACATGCGTGTTCATGAGAGTGTGTTGCTGTTTTTGTGCGTGTGTGTATCAAGTCGTAGAAAACTGGCCAGTCGCAGCTTTGCATATGTCTATGTATGTAAGTGTGTATATACACAAGCGCGAGCGTGTGTGGGTGTGTACATGTACGCGGCAGGCCTCTCTCTCTCTCTCTCTCTCTCTCTCTCTCTCTCTCTCTCTCTCCTCTCTCTCTCTCTCTCTCTCTCTCTCTCTCTCTCTCTCTCTCAAAATGTAAATGCTTGTAAATGCTTTTTTTTCGTTTTTCTCGTTGTTGTTATTTGAATGGTTCACTTCTTCTTCTTTTTTATCATATATACGTATATGTTTCGATTAACATTGAAAGATCTCCTTTCCCTTATCGGTAGTATTAATACTTGTGTGCCCAACTTTCTCTCTCTCTCTCTCTCTCTCTCTCTCTCTCTCTCTCTCTCTCTCTCTCTCTCTCTCTCTCTCTCTCTCTCTCTCTCTCTCTCTCTTCTTCTTTCGTCTCTCTCTCTCTCTCTCTCTCTCTCTCTCTCTCTCTCTCCTTTGTCACGCTATTGTTATTTGAACGTTCGCATTGTTGCTGCCTCTTCTCACTTATTGTGTGTCTGATTAGGCCTACACTTCTTTCTTGCTTCCATTATTTATAATCACAGTGATTGTCTGAACAGTGTTTTTGTGTGTATCTCTATGCAATATTGTCATTTGAATACTTCGTTGTTCATCGTGTATCTGAACCATATTTTTATCATCATATCATTATTTTTGTTCCTGTCGTCGGGTTTTGGCTCTGATTTTAAAATTATCATCTCTCTTTCTTTTTCCTCCTTCTCTTCTCCTCCCCCCCCCCCCCGACATTATCATCTTTTTCATCATTACTCCAGTAGTCACTGTTGTTACTATTGTTTTATGTGTAGCCTATTGGCATGTAGATTAGCAGGGACAGATTGTAAGAATAGGCAACTGCCTAAAATCTTAATCTTTGTGCAATAAAGTTCTGAGTTCTGAGTTCTCTCTCTCTCTCTCTCTCTCTCTCTCTCTCTCTCTCTCTCTCTCTCTCTCTCTCTCTCTCTCTCTCTCTCTCAGTCGTGTGTGTGTGTGTGTATGTGTGTGCGTTCGTGCGTACGTGTGCGCGTGTATAATGTTATCTTATGCTGTTATCAACTTGTTTTTAGCCATAATTGTAATTTCTGAATATTTTTTCTTTATATTATATGTCTTACGTTGAATTATCATATGTTTATTTTGATTTCGATTTATTTACATTTTACATTGATGGTATGTTTCAAAGCAAATTTCCGTTTAAGGACAATAAAATGTTGTCTTATCTTAAATACAGTCATACACCCCGACCAACATACATGATCATTTAATTGAGCATATATATCTATAGAGAGAGATGTGTGTGTGTGTGTGTGTGTGTGTGTGTGTGTGTGTGTGTGTGTGTGTGTGTGTGTGTGTGTGTGTGTGTGTGTGTGTGTGTGTGTGTGTGTGTGTGTGTGTGTGTGTGTGTGTGTGTGCAAACATGTTTTGAAGGGTATAGTTTACCGACTAGACGTAAAAGCACTCGACGTACTCGATCAAGTTCATGAAAAGGCATGCGTTACTTTCTGGTGCAGGCTCGCCTTCATTCATTATCTCTCTTTATGAAATATTTCAGTTTAAGCGCTTTGGCAGCAAATCTCTATTATATTTTCACGGAAGCAAACGCAAATCGACAGCCTTTCGACTTGCTCATGGCCAGAATAAGCAATAAGTAAAACGAATAGAAGAAGAAGCAACACAAAGGAGACATATTTCTTGTCAAAGACCTTACAGAATTATTAGGAGGGAGATTTCTAAAGTCCTTTACAGAACTCCTCCTGGTACCATTAGGCATTTCACGGAACTGATTCAGACCCGGCCTTAGTGGCCAGAGGGAACTTGCCCCTGTAGCGAAGACGTGTCACCAAAGAGAAGGACACTGTGTGAGTCGGGGGCAAATGTAACGCGAGACGAATATAAGAGGACAGCGGCTACATCCACTTTAATGGGCAAGACCTCTTCGGTGTGAGTACGAGAGAACAGTGACCCGGCGTCCTGCCCCAGCTAAACGGCGCCCCGGGCACATCGCAGATCCGATTCACTGTCAGCGGTTCCTGCAACAGCAACAAATTACCCCTACAGTAATATACACCCACATTGTCAGTAGCTGTCGAGAGCCACGCAGTCCCCCCCACACCACACACCACACACACACACACACACACACACACACAAAACAAACAAAAAAACACGTTTCGCTTGTTGTTTTGGTGTTTGTGTGTTAAAAAATGTGTCTTTCACCAGGGTGAAACAGTCAGCCCCTAAAACGTGTTTTGTCAATGATGAAACGGATTGAAGAGCTTTTTTAATTAGATAGAAACCTGAATTAAGCATTTTATTTCAAAATGTCTCACTGGTCTTGTGCTGAGTTTGAAAGACTTGGCTGCTCACCCGACATCAATCGTATCGGAGTCAGGCTGCTTTCTCCAGTCAACACAGTTGCCGCCAAAGACTTCCTGTACTCTCGACTTGTTTCCGTCACCCTTTCTGGCAAGGCAGTCAGTTCCAGTAGATCTCCTACTCTAGTTGCAAGGAGCTTTTTTAAGCCAAGAGTGACCATTCTATAAAAAAAAATTTATTCATGACAGAAATCGCCAAGAAACCGATACCGAAAGCGAGGCTGGGTTCTGTATTGATAAATGGTCAATCTTAAAGGGCTAGCCACATTGAACTGTGCAAGATGTTAATCCAGCCTCGCTTTCGATCTGGGAACTCGGCGTTCAATATTCATTATGAATGACCATAACGAGTTCATTATGAACGACCCCATGCCATACAGAACCCATCCTCGCTTTCGGTCTCGTGACCCGCCCTCGCTTATCTCATTAAGAATGGTCCATTGACCAATCTTAATGAGAAAGGTCACACGACAATTCACGAAATCAAAAGCGAGATTGAGATACTGCGGTCATTCTTGTTGAGCAAGGTGACAGTGGATCACAAGATCGAAAGCGAGGTTGGATTGTAGGTCTGTGTGTGACTGTGTGTGCAAATGGCTGAGCAGCCACGAAGGTCGATGAAGAGACGTAAATGAGATGCGATATATACATAATTATGTGGTTTTGCATGAAGTGAAGTGATGGCTGTATGGTGTACACAGAACGCTCCGAGAGGGCAGCAGTTTCACGTGGCACCAGCCATGTAACAACCAAACAGTGTTGTAGGTACACCACTTCGGTAGGTACACCACCGCGCGATAAAAAGCTAGTCTCTCTGAATTACATGCGACAAGAACGCAGTGAATCTGCTCATATATGAAAGCGATCAGCAACAACAGTCCTGCTGTGCACGGCTTCGTATGAAAGCGATCAGCAACAACAGTCCTGCTGTGTACGGCTTCGTATGAAAGCGATCAGCAACAACAGTCCTGCTGTGTACGGCTTCGTATGAAAGCGATCAGCAACTACAGTCCTGCTGTGCACGGCTTCGTTTTTGTTTTTGTTTTCCAATTCAAAGGATAAACACAGAATAGTCTTGCACGGATATCCTTCGTTGGGCGAGAGGTAAAAGAAGTGGTGAATCAAGATTTGGCGTGAGGAAGGACCACATTTCAAAGTGAGCAGGGAACGGAGTCGACCTCGTGACCCTCTGTGACCGTCGAGCTCTGTAAGTATCACCTCATGTCAATTCTGCAGTCCCCTATCCCGCCTTTGATTTCCTGACCTGACGTCATCTTCTTCGGGAATATTCGAAAGAATGGTTCATCGTCTCACCAGGATTGCGCTTCAGACCTTCATGACAGTTTTGACTAAAAAGAACGCTCCATTAGATAAGTTTATTTGTGAACCCCAGTCAGTCCACCTTGCATCACTCATTTCACAGCCTTGGATACAGCGAGTTGTTGTTTCACCAATTAAGCCCACTGACGTAGATCGGAGCTCGCCAGCTGCCGCTGTCGTTGTTGACACAGCCCATCGGGTTTAGGTCGTTGGCAAAACCCATCCCACTGGGCCCAACAGCCATTTTCTATACACACAAAAATAAACTTGCACAGTGAGATATCATTAAAGTGTGCTATACGACGGAAGCTGTGTTGAAGTGAACTCGTGACGCCCCTTGATTAGTGTCACACAGCCGATTCTGTGTTGTTGTTTTTACAGTTCGGCCACGAAGACGGCAATGATTCTATTTTTTGTGAGAATTTCAGATTGTTGAAAAGAAGACACCGGATACCCAAGACGTGATTTTTGAAGCCCCGCAAATATTCGCACCTCTCGCAATCATTGCCCTTTATGCCCAGCTTACAAGTAATATCTGGACTCAAGAGCTAGTAAACCCATGAGACTTCTATGTTCTACGCAGATTCTTTTTTCTTTCTTTCTTTGTATTGATCTATATTTTTAATACTTTTTATAGTTTGTGTACCACAAAACTACAGTTGTTTCCGATCAAGCTATTTCCGCAAAAGCTGTGTTTACGTATGTATTTGTGACGATCAGCATGCTTCAGTCACATTACACTGAGAAAGGTTTCTAGAAAACGGAAACTTCTGAACAGAATGTGGAGTTACTGATGTTTTTATTTACGCTAGACAAAAGCTGTTTTTAGTTATAATCCGAAACGGAATGATGCCATTGTGTAGAATCAACAAACAAGGGGGTTAATTTGCTTGTGTAGAATCAACAAACAAGGGGGTTAACTGGCTTGTGTAGAATCAACAAACAAGGGAGTTAACTCGCTTGTGTAGAATCAACAAACAAGGGGGTTAATTCGCTTGTGTAGAATCAACAAACAAGGGGGTTAACTGGCTTGTGCAGAATCAACAAACAAGGGGGTTAATTGGCTTGTGTAGAATCAACAAACAAGGGGGTTAATTCGCTTGTGTAGAATCAACAAACAAGGGGATTAATTCGCGCTCAAAAAACGTCACCACCGAGCCTGAGAGTAAATACTAGGTACATAAACTCCACCAAAGGTACGTCCTCGTGGGTGATTCAGGTCTGTGTTATGCTTCCGTGACGTTTTCGAGCGCTATTTGACTGCCATGTTTGTTGATTCTGTTTTCACTCAATCACGTAAGTGTTATACAAATCATGAACTGCCATTGTTTCTCAGTTTTTGTTACGAAGGTACCTACAAAGTGCCCGTATTGCAGGGCAAGAGTGTGGTAACAGTTTGTTGTTTCTTTGTTTGCTTGTCAGTGTTGCACTTTTGGTTTTGCGATTTTTTTAAATTATTATTTTAAAAAAAGGGGGGAGGGGACGTGTGTGTGTGTGTGGGTGTGTGTGTGTGTGTGAGGCCATGGTGGCGGAGTTGCAGCTGGAATGGTTTCATACTGGGGAAGGGGCGGGGTATTTGCAGTGTGTGCAGCCTGTGGACCACTGTGGAAGTAAACCGCTGAAGGATCGTTGAAAGACTCGGCTGTAGCGCATTACTGTGTTAAACATCTGCTAGCGATATTCAAGAAACAGACTGTTTCTGCGCTGATTTTATGCAGACTAACCCGCTTTTCTATTGATCAACTTCATATCACCGACAGATTGACTATCTGACGTTGCTTCCCTTTATCACTCTCCAAGCTCGTTAGGCGGTGCTAAAGAAGCAAGTGTCTCTGGAGATTCCATTTGTAAAGGAACGCCTTCCCGTTCCCACAAGGAGGGGAAGACGCGTCGCCGATTGCTTATTGATCGCTCAGTCACCTCAGCAAGCTGAGACGCGTGGTGATGTCACCGCGGTCCTCTCGCACGTGCAGCACTCGGACCAGTGGCATTGACAAAGGAGAAAACGGTGTCGTAGGCCGGAAACAAAGAAGGTCGGTTTATCACACAGGTATGTGGTAGTCGTTGGGGGCGAGGGCGGGTTATCCCCATCCTCCACGCATTCCAGTGGCGCCACAAAAGGGAGCGGCGTGGGTTAATCACTGTGGCGGGACAAAAGGGGTCCGTTCACGGGTTTAATGTCGCAACAAACTGGCCATGGATATGCACTAGTCTATACTATCTTTCTTTGTAAGGGCATTACTCAAAGTCGCGTTACCCACGCCGCGCTGGTCCTGATAATGACGCAAAACAGTCATCTGAGACAAGGGCTCTTCGTCAGTAACAATTCAGTATAGCAATAGTTCTGGGTAATGGTTCACATGTGTATCACACACACACACACACACACACACACACACACACACACACACACACACACACACACACACACACACACACACACACACACACACACACACACACACACACACACACACACACACACACACACACACACACACACACACACACACACACACACACACACACACGCATGCACATATACACACACTCCACACCACACGCACACACAAAATACACAACCACACACGCACGCACACACGCACGCACACACATACACACAACCAAACTCCACAGCACACACACACACACACACACACACACACACACACACACACACACACACACACACACACACACACACACACACACACACACACACACACACACACACACACACACACACACACACACACACACACACACACACACACACACACACTGCAGAAGATGGTTACTAATCCAGTCGCTGATGCAATTGCAACTAGGATGAAAGCGATGATTTTGTTTATTATTTTCCATTCTCCTTGGATTATTTGCTGTAACTGTAAGGCCTGTCTGGCGGTCGGGATGACAGTAAATGTTTATAGCCTATCGTCCTAATGCCTGCAGCCATAAACCCTAGCGACGTCACATTCCCGGTTCGGGCAGTAATCGTCCCACCCACCCCCTCGACCCCCTCCCGCCTACCACACACACACACACACACACACACACACACACACACACACACACGCACACACACCTCCCCTCTCTTCTGTTCAGTGTGGTTTGTGTGTCTTTTGTCTAGCTTCTCTCCATCCCCCCACACACCCCGCGCCCCTCTCTCTCTCTCTCCCCCCCCTCCTCCTCTCCTCTCTCTCCTCTCTCTCTCTCTCTCATCTCTCTCTTCTTCATCTCCACTCTCTCCCTTTCTCTCACTCTCTCCTCTCTCTCTCTCCCCTCTCTCTCTCTCTACCCCCTCTCTTTTTCGAACACTCGATTGCTCGTCCGTGGCAACTCGACCGTTTCGTTGCTGTTTTGTGTCCGGCAAGCTGTTTCAGGCGTGTGTGGCAAAAATGTTAAATACCTCACGAGCCAGCCTTTTTCTGCTAAAGAGCGAACTAACATGGCTGTGCCTGAGAACCTCCAATCCGAAGCGCGCGCGCACACACACACACACACAACACACACACACACACACACACACACACACACACACACACACACACACACACACACACACACACACACAGAGTAAAGAAAGAAAAACATTTCTTTTGCATAAATATGAACAGAACCACCAAAGGAAACTATCGGATGAAATCATTATTTTCCACAGATTGTACTTTATCAAGCCAAATTACGTCTTCGGTTTAGTTCCCCTTTAAGGGTCAGCGAGTCGGTGGGTATGGCACCATTCTGTTGCGGCTGCATTTCCATGGGCTTCCCCTGGTGGGAAAACTCCCTAACCAGGACAATCAAATTATATTCAGTACATGTTCAATTATATGACAGCTTTGGCACAGCCCTCCAAGCGCCTGTGTATCAGCTTTAAGTGTAAGCCACACGAGGCTTTGCATTCCCTGCTTGCGACAACCTGCCGTCAGCCAAGGGTTGGATTCGCGGTTGCACACCGCCGAGAGCGAGGATAAACTGTTTCTCCCTATTGCTATCGCAGTGAGTTTGGAATTTTCGCAACAAAGTCAAACGAAAGAACAGAAGTCTGAAACAAGAATGATTGCTAGCGTTCTAAAACAAGATCCAAAACGAACGCTATTTATTAGGAAAAAACATAACATGCGAATTTTCGGGGTAATCCCCTTTATCAAGCTACACAGTGACACTTAAACAACACTTAAACGGTGAAAACGATGAAAGATGAGATGGAGACGTAAACCACCACACTCCGAGCATCGCTTTCCGACACCTTCCTCCAAAATCTGCCAGATTTAGTTACGCCACTGAAGGGGCCCTCTTTATCTCAGCGCAGCTATCCACCGACGCGGTCAGCGCCCCCCGAAAGGTTTGGGTACTGATAATTAAGACTGTGGAAGCAACATGGCGCCCAAGCACGCACGTAAACATGAGACGCATCCACCCCGGGTAAAAAAAAAAGAGTTCTGTCTCCGAGTCGAACGATTTTGGTTTGATTTGAGCTGGCGTAAACAACATGATCAGTTATAAAACAAACGTCTGATATAATTTGAGTTGTTTGTAACAAACTTACTACTGTTTGAGCACCAACAAAAAACTGCTCGTTAGCTGACAGTTTTCTGGACCCTATGACGTAACTAAATACGGCAGTGGTTGAAGGACAGACGCGCTCAGTGCCCTCCGAAAGGTTTGGGTATAAGTAAAACTGTAGAAGCAACATAGCGCCCAAACATGCACGTAAACGTAAGACACGTCCCCCCTCCCCCCCCCTCCCCCCCCCCCCCGCTCCGGTAAAAGAAGAAAAAAGGTCCGTCTCAATTCAAATGATTTTAGTTTTATTTGTGCCAGCGTAAGCAACGTGGTCAGTTATAAAAGAAACGTCTGATATTATTAGAGTTGTCTGTTGCAAACTTGCTGCCATTTGAACATCATCGAAAAACTCTTCGTTAGCTGACAGTTTTTCGAGACCTATGCTATGGCAGTGGTTGGAGGAAGGATGTCGTAAAACAGTGCTTGGAGTTTGGCTGCTTTGCTTGAAAGGCTGTCATTTTATAGCTTGATAAAGGGGATTACCCCGAAAATTCGTCTGTTGTGTTTTGTCCTAATAAATAGCGTTCTTTTTGACCTTTTATGTGTTTGTCATGCAAATCGTCATTTTGTTTGACCTTCGTTCAGTCGACCTTTCTACGTCCGAGCTGACTGGTCTGCAGTTGGCGCCACATATAGAACATGTCAAATTCTGCCACGTGCTTTCCAAGTGCTTTTGGCCCGCGGCGCAGACGAAACATTTGACGACGTGCCACGCGATTTCAACCTCATGACGAAATCGCATCAACGAAAGCATCGTGTGGCTTAGACTTTAGACTTTAGAACCTAAGTTCGTCAGCGAAGGCCTATCCCCTGATACAGCTCTGTTGGCAATCAGCTCCGTGAGCGGAAGCGTGAAAGTCGGAGAGAGGAGCGTCACTGGCGGTCCTGGCGTTTGACTATTTATAAACAGTTATATGACACTTTGTTTGTTTGTTGTTGTTGTTTAGTTTGTTAGTTTTTCTTTTCTTTCTCAATGCTGTTTTTTTCTTCTTCTTCTTCTTTCCTTCTCCTTTTAGACCTTCTGCTATATATGCTGAACGGAGATAATACAAAACGACGTTTAACAATATAAAAAAAAAAAAACTAATTAAAAAAAAGGAATGTGGGGAAAACCACCAGAAGGAAGACTTAACAGTTTAAGGGACATAACCTATGAGGTTGTGTAAGTAATATATTTTGCTTGTGAACTCATTTGCCCCCCTTGGCTATATCTTTCTGTTTTAAGAGGCCCAGAGAACAAGGCCCAGAATTACACGTACTAGGGCAGTCCTTGCGGCAGTGTGTGTGTGTGTGTGTGTGTGTGTGTGTGTGTGTGTGTGTGTGTGTGTGTGTGTGTGTGTGTGACTCTCTTCCGTTCAGAGTAGGTACGACCTTTATTTAGATGTCAGGTCGAACGGTGAAAAGAAACGCCTTCATCCCCGAGGTATATGTCGCAGCACGGTCGCGCCATTGGAGCTCTTGGCCCTGAACGGAATCACGCTGAAGTCATTGGAGCTCTTGGCCTTGACAGGCATCACGCTGCCTCTGGAGTTCTGTCTTGAGTGAAATCACCTTGATGGCATTGACGTTTTCTGGTCTTGAGTGAAATCACCTTGACGGCATTGGAGCTTCTGGTCTTGAGTGAAATCACCTTGATGGCGTTGACGTTTTCTGGTCTTGAGTGAAATCACCTTGACGGCATTGGAGCTTCTGGTCTTGAGTGAAATCACCTTGATGGCGTTGACGTTTTCTGGTCTTGAGTGAAATCACCTTGACGGCATTGGAGCTTCTGGTCTTGAGTGAAATCACCTTGATGGCATTGACGTTTTCTGGTCTTGAGTGAAATCACCTTGACGGCATTGGAGCTTCTGGTCTTGAGTGAAATCACCTTGATGGCATTGGAGCTTCTGGTCTTGAGTGAAATCACCTTGACGGCATTGGAGCTTCTGGTCTTGAGTGAAATCACCTTGACGGCATTGGGGCTTTTGGTCTTGAGTGAAATCACCTTGACGGCATTGGGGCTTTTGGTCTTGAGTGGGATCTTGCTGACACTATTGGAACTCTTGGTCTCGAGTGAAATCACGTTGCAACATCCAAGCACTGGTTCGCGGCATCCCTCCTCCAGGAGAAAGGTGCCGGAAAACGATGCTTGGAGTGTGATCATGTTGAAGCCATTGGAGCTCTTAGCCGTGTTTGACGTCACATTGAAGCCACTGGAACTCATGGTCTTGAATGGAATCATGCTGATGCGACTGGAGCCTTAAGTGGGATCCTGTTGGACACAAAGTTCTTTATCCCTGTCGAACAAGGTCCAACTCTGACGTCTTCTTCGATATCAGAATTCTACAACAATCCAAGAAGGAAATGACAAACAGCTACTCACGTCGCAGTGTTGCTTCAAAGCCAGACCAGTGGCAGTGGTGGCACACAGGTTATGCACACACACACACACACACACACACACACACACACACACACACACACACACACACACACACACACACACACACACACACACCACACACACACACACACACACACACCTGCACATGCATGCACATATCTCGGGACAATGGAACTGAAGAAAAGTTTTGTGAGAATTAGAGAAATTGACGTTTTGTTGCTTTGAAAAATGGGCTTATCCCGAAAATGTGCACTCGTTTTGTATTGTCCCATTAAAATTAGCCTTCTTCTTAACAGTTGGTGTGTTTGGATCCTGACAGCAGGTGAAGTGTTCATGGTCGTATTTTGGCATATTCCAAGATTATAAGAGAGAACCTCTGGCGGCAGACGAGAGAGGTGGGTTCATTGTCTGCGGTTCCCACTGCGATGGGAAAAGCCTGTTTAATGCAGAATTGTACCAGAGCTGCACTGCGGACAAAAGAAGAAGCATATTTTCTACACAAACTGACCTATTTAAGAAATAACAGCTTGTTTACCTACACATAGAGTGCACACTGCTGGAGAGAGAACAGACTGCTTAGGTCCTTCGATTTCATGCGAAAACTGGTGTTTGGAGGGGAGGGGGGAGGTGAACGTTTTTGAGGATATACCTCTGGTGGAGTTTACGTACCTTATATTTACTCGCATGCCAGGTGAGAGCTACCGTAAAAGACTCAGGTTGTGTTTGTGTGACGTCTTTCGAGCACGAATTAACACCCTTGTGTGTTGATTGAGAGAAAGAAAACTACGCAATTTTTGCGACGTCCTGGAAAACGAACACATACACACACAAACGCTCGCATGCACGCACGCACGCACACACACACACACACACACACACACACACACACACACACACACACACACACACACACACACACACACACACACACACACACACACACACACACTGACACACACAAGTATCAGTTAAATTATCAAAAGCTAACATATTACTGACGATGGCATATGCACGCTGAAAATCTGTATGTTTGTGTATTAGCTGGAGAGAGAGAGAGAGAGAGAGAGAGAGAGAGAGAGAGACAGAGAGACAGAGAGACAGAGAGACAGAGAGACAGAGAGACAGAGAGATCCCTGACTCTTAGACAGACGCTTACAAAAGTAAAAACAAATGGCACGATAAATTCCGTTAATAGCACATACTTATCTTTTTTCAAACCAAGTCATGGCATAATGATTCTGTAGCAAAATAAGAATAAGGATAAAACACGCCGGAAAGGCTCTTTCAAGGCAATGGGTCGGAAACTGCATGTTCACTTCACAACAGACGGAATCAGCCAGCTGCATACTACCAGAAACACGCTGCTCCTGAGAAGGGAAGTTACTCCAGTGCCTCCGTCGTCTGGTGGGCTAATTCTTTTGTGGAGATCGCCATCCTGGTCATTGCACAGGTGTGTGCGGCAGTATCTGACACAGGTGGGTTGCAGATTATTGTCACAGCTGATGCCAGTGGGGCTGCCGCTGGTCGCGAAACAGTCACGGGCCAATGAGAGGATTCTTGTGAAATCTGCAACCAGAAAGACATTACTTACAGGCAGCACATCAGCAGATGGACATAATGCCATCTGGATTTCCAGCCACCAACGCGTGCATGCCCCGCTCCATTCATGCTACACGTGCACCCGGCATAGGCAACTTCATGAAGCTGGGAAAGCATTCACTAGGATCCAAAGGGTGCATTCGGGTATTAGGTATGTGTATGCAATCAGTTTGCCAGAGGACTGGGTATTATGTAACATGCAGTCACATTGGCAAAGGGTTGAATATAGTCTGTGCAGTCAGTATGGCAGAGGGTTGGACACTGTGTATGCAGTCAGTTTGGAAGAGAGTTAGATACTGTATATGCAGTCATTTTGACAGAGGGTTGGATACTGTGTATGCAGTCAGTTTGGCACAGGGTGTATGCAATCAGTTTGGAAGAGAGCGAGATACTGTGTATGCAGACAGTTTGGCAGAGGGCTGGATGCTGTGTATGCAGTCAGTTTGTCAGAGGGCTGGATACTGTGTATGCAATCAGTTTGGCAGATGGCTGGATGCTGTGTATGCAATCAGTTTGGCAGAGGGCTGGATACTGTGTATGCAATCATTTTGGCAGAGGGCTGGATACTGTGTATGCAGTCAGTTTGGCAGAGGGTTGAATGCTGTGTATGCAGTCAGTTTGGCAGAGGGCTGGATGCTATGTATGCAATCAGTTTGGCAGAGGGCTGGATGCTGTGTATGCAGTTAGTTTGGTAGAGGGCTGGATGCTGTGTATGCAGTCAGTTTGGTAGAGGGCTGGATACTGTGTATGCAGTCAGTTTGGCAGAGGGCTGGATACTGTGTATGCAATCAGTTTGGCAGAGGGATGGAAACTGTGTATGCAATCATTTTGGCAGAGGGCTGGATACTGTGTATGCAGTCAGTTTGGCAGAGGGTTGAATGCTGTGTATGCAGTTAGTTTGGCAGAGGGCTGGATGCTGTGTATGCAGTCAGTTTGGCAGAGGGCTGGATGCTGTGTATGCAATCAGTTTGGCAGAGGGCTGGATACTGTGTATGCAGTCAGTTTGGCAGAGGGCTGGATACTGTGTATGCAGTCAGTTTGGCAGAGGGTTGGAAAATGTGCATATTGATGAGATCATTCCCCAGTTTGACTGACAATCAGTCAGACACAGTAAAAACCGCCAAATGATCGGTCCATTCCTGAAACGACTGACTGATTTCTACGTCGAAGAATGTCCGATCGAAACAGTCATTTCCGAAAATAGCCAAAATGAAAGTCTCAGCTGTATTTTTTATTTTTATTTATCCGCCTGTATCATATGTACGGTATTATCGGTATCTTACCCAGCCTGTAGTTTATATCACTGATTCTGCAATCACCGATTTATACCAAGTAGTGCCAGCAAGAAAAGTATGGAGGCCTTTCTGGATGTAGCTTACCCAGGGAGCTGTAGTAGACTGCCCTGACTTGAATCGTGTGGTTGTAGACATCACAGGAGAACTATTAACTTGCCCAGGGAGCTGACTCGACACGTGTGGTTGTAGAAGTCACAAGAGAACTGCCAAATTACCCACAGAGCTGTAGACTGTCCTGACTCGACACGTGTGGTTGTAGAAGTCATAGAAGAGCTACCATACTACCCGCAAAGCTGTAGACTGCCATGACTCGACACGTGTGGTTGTAGAAGTCATAAAAAACCTAACATCTTACCCACAGAGCTGTAGACTGCCCTGACTCGACACATGTGGTTGTAGAAGTCATAGAAGAGCTACCATACTACCCGCAAAGCTGTAGACTGCCATGACTCGACACGTGTGGTTGTAGAAGTCATAAAAAACCTAACAACTTACCCACAGAGCTGTAGACTGCCCTGACTCGACACGTGTGGTTGTAGAAGTCATAGAAGAGCTACCATACTACTCGCAAAGCTGTAGACTGCCATGACTCGACACGTGTGGTTGTAGAAGTCATAGAAAACCTAACAACTTACCCACAGAACTGTAGACTGCCCTGACTCGACACGTGTGGTTGTAGAAGTCACAGGAAACATTCCTGGCGTGGACGTGTCTGTAGGGGTCTGACACACACTCCCTGTCGGTCGTCCCCGTCCCCGCAAAAGTGTAGGTACAGGCCACACACTCTTGTCCTGTGTCACACACACACACACACACACACACACACACAACACACACACACACACACACACACACACACACACACACACACACACACATACACACACGCGCGCGCGCGCGCGCACGCACGCACGCTTTCTTGTGAAATTGCGCGATTTGCCTATCATGTCCAAAATGTTCACGATTTTTTTAAGTGCAATGAAAACTTTTACTATGAGAATAGAAGAAATAATACATACGTCGATGTTCGCTTTTAGAACTGTTAATGCGGTATACTTCATTCTTCAATCGACTGCTCATGAACTCCTTTGTTTTGACAGGCACACAAATACGCTCATATATTCTGATTAAAGCTGAACTCGTTGCCCAGAATCATACATTCATAATTAATTTTTAGTTACTGTGAAGCAGAATCATACATTCATAATTGATATTTGGTCACTGTTCATTTTATTCGTACACTAATATTGCCCGATTGCTGTTGTGTTAAATTGCAGCGTATTGAGAACAATTGATGAGATCATTACGCAGATACATTTTATAAAGAACATAGATTACAAACCAGTCGACATGAAAGCAATCGTTGGACTGGCACAAGTTTAGATATGCAAAACATTCGTTACGACGCCCCCGGCAAGTGAATGCCAGAGCATCAGTTAATTCCCTTGTTTTGTTGCTGGGCTGTGTGGCCGAATAGACTAGCTGTCAGACGTGACGTGCAAAGCAACACGTTCTTACCTGCAGTTGACGTGAAGCAAGACAGCGCTACACACAGCCAGACGTAGAGGAGCGGACCTGCCATCGTTCCTGCCATGTCGTTATTATTATTGTTGCAGTCTCTGTCCTGACTTGCGTTCCGCAATGGTCATCAGAAGTGTCCCAAGTGCCTGGCAACACCAGACAAAATGTATCTCTGCACTCTTTTATGACTTGTACGGAGCAGGCAGGCGTTTCGCAGCAATCACTTTTATTGCCAGCTATCACAACATGACTGTCATAACTTTTATGTCGACTAACTCGGTTAGACGTGTTGGCTCTATCTTCCTATGAACGGGTCTGCTGTATATTTTATCCTCTTTGCCTGTTTGTTTGCCTGTGTACGTTGACTGTAAAACGGTTAGCGTAGTGTCAAGTACCTTGAAGAGACTGTCGGTCGGAGTTGACTGTATATCCTGTTTGACACGGGCCTACTCGCACCGACAACCCTCCCTAAAGAGGTGTGGCCAGGAGTTAAACATTAATTTCTATCAACGGCAAGCAAGGTTTCTTCTGTGCCTTTTCCTGGATCTGTCACTGGTTTGCCGACGTTGTTTTTGAACATTTGTTTTACAGGTAACTTGGTGTTCTAGACCCAGTCAACCAGACGTTTCACAAACTCAGCCGGGGTTTGTTGTTGTTTTGGACTTTTGTTTTGTTGCTATTCTCTTGTTTTGTAGCTCACAATGAACAAACACGATGACTGTGTAAGCCGCGAACGATGCTCAATTTACACGACCTCACTGGTAGTGGTAACGTTTCTATCTCTGTGTAGTTCTGATCTTCACATGTCCACAGCCTGCGTGATTAACCGATCTCAAGTGGAACTCTATAATTCATGCACAAAGTTTGTCCGCGGTATGCTGAGACATCGGATCCCGGGGCCCGTATTACCTGTACCACTTAAACAGCTGCGCATGTCTAATGTAGGTCGCCCCCTGGCTAAACCCTGACAGAGTTGTAGATGTGTGCACTGTGTGCTCGCATACCACATTAATTTTCTGTTGTTTCACTCTGTGTTGGTACCCTACCAGATATGTACCGACTGACCCTTCGCTAACCCCTGACAGAGTTGTAGACGTTCACAGCGTGATCGCATACCACACTTCTCTTGTTTCACTCAGTGTCAGTGGCTACTGTACTGTTGTTGGGTACCCTCACGTGATTTCTTGTCGTCACCGTCGTGAGTTGTGTTAATGCTGTTGTGAAGCTCAATTCGAGCCCAAAGGAGATGGGATGCTCTAGACCTCTTATTTTAACAATAGCATTTCTTAGTAAAAAAAAAAAAAAAAAAAAATGTTGGTAAGTATGGTTCCATAAAGTGAGATTATTGTTCTTGGTCCATAACATACAGAAATGTGGCATGTATATACATGTAGTACTCATCGCATGTACTCAGATATCTGAAGTGTTCTTCAAGTGTTTCGGTGGCGAGGGGTTTGGTTTTGTGCTCATCATTTCGCCGTTTTTTGGAGGTAATGTTCCCTTACCTGTACTACTAAAGATCTATTCATTCATTATGCACATTTATTTGCCTGAATTGTGAACACGTGTGTGTGTGTGTGTGTGTGTGTGTGTGTGTGTGTGTGTGTGTGTGTGTGTGTGTGTGTGTGTGTGTGTGTGTGTGTGTGTGTGTGCGAGTGTGTGTGTGTGTGTGTGTGTGTGTGTGTGTGTGTGTGTGTGTGTGTGTGTGAGAGAGAGAGAGAGAGAGAGAGAGAGACAGACAGACAGACAGACAGACAGACAGACAGACAGACAGACAGACAGACAGACAGAGAGACAGACAGAGACAGAGACAGACAGACAGACAGACAGACAGAGACAGAGAGACTAAAACGACGAACACTGTATATGTGTCTGTGTTTTTGTGCCCGTCTCGTAATGGCAGATCTTGATGGGCTGGCTGTAACCCGCAGGCGAAGTGAATATGAAGACATGGACGAATGGTGTGTGCTAGGTAGGCCTCAGCCACAGCGAGTGTGAGACAGGGATGTGTGGTGTGTACCAGATATGTACCGATTGACCTCAGCCACAGTAAATGTGAGACAGGGACATGGTGGTGCTTAAGAACAAGTATGTCACAGGTCACTGATTTCATGGTTCGCCGCGGAAGTGTTGCAACTCTAAAGTCAGCTTAAAGTCGCTAAGCGTGCTGACTGTATGGCCAGATTTCACTGGGGTTTTCCCACAAAGGCGTCTCAGGCGTCTCACGCTAACAAGTTTGCGAAGTCAACATCTAGCCTGTGCAAACATAAAATAAAACACTGATTGATTTGATCTGACGCATGCGCAAAGATTACATACGCACGTTAAAGATGCTGTAGTCCATGTCAGAATTTGGTGGATTACGGAAACACCTAAATAACCAGCTTGCTCTAATCCATATTATTTGAGACGCAGTGAGTGTGTTCGAGAGCAGGCAAAGGCGATATATATATATATATATATATATATATATATATATATATATATTATATATATATATATATATATATATATATATATATATATATAAGCGGTCAATCATAATAACAGTAGCTGGGGATATATAACAAAGTTCTGCGGAACGTCAGAATCGCTTTCTTATGTATCTGAGCTGCATTCGCTTATAAGAAGAAAAACACACCTATATAAGCAAAGACTTTTTCTTCAAAGGTCCGAGTTTTTCATGTTTTGGTGAATAAGACACACCATGCAGTTTTCTCCATTGCTAAGACACCCAAAAGGGTGATGTTGGACCGGGCGCGCTTGTATGTGTGTGTGGGGGGGGGGGGGGGTGGTGGGTGCCTCTGTGTGGTGTGTGTGTAGACGTGCCCTAAATGAAACGATAAAGAAAAAGAAAAATTTGATGATGAATCATGAAACAGATCGGCATATGAGTTTGCCCTTGAACTAATCTGAGAATGCACATGTGACACAATGTGCGGCACACTGTGTACGTAGCAAACAAGCCCTCGAGACCCACAGGAGACAGTACAGTAACGTTCTTATGACACCCGTCTGGAGTGTTCTGTAGACGAACGAGAACAATCTTACTTATTTAAGAGAGCTAGGTGGGACCATGGAATGCTTGACATGGTATGAGCGAGTTTTTGTCTGTATCCCAGTTTCCTTTATTCGGGGTGTTTTGTGTTGTTGTTGTTTGTTGCTGTGTGTGTGTGTGTGTGTGTGTGTGTGTGTGTGTGTGTGTGTGTGTGTGTGTGTGTGTGTGTGTGTGTGTGTGTGTGTGTGTGTGTGTGTGTGTGTGTGTGTGTGTGTGTGTGTGTGTGTGTGTGTGTGTGTGTGTGTGTGTGTGTGTGTGTGTGTGTGTGTGAGTGTGTGTGTGAGTGTGTGTGTAAGTAAACATGGTGCTTAACGTCCACAGAAACCATAAGGCTTATTAGGGACGGGGAGAATGGGGGAAGGGGGTATGGAGGTGTCCTGAGCGAAATGAATCTGACTGCATGACGATCAAGAACCGAATCGGATCTTTGCAGGTTCACTTCCTTTGCTGGTCTCTCCTCTGGTCGATACGCCCCCTTTAAAAAAATTTTTTTTTAGGGAGCTTCCCATTGGACTGCATTAACATACATAATTGAATCAGACCCGGAAAGGGCTTTGTGCCCGTATGTAGGTTCTCTCTGCAGGGAACAGTTTTCTTCTCTCTTTTTCTCTTTTTGGTGCTTTTAAAGGGTGTCGTTTGTCCACTAGCTGTAAATTCACACGATGTACTCTACCTAGCGATTACCTAGAGTGCATTCGTCTCTGTTGCAGCTCGATCCAGTTTTTTCCCTTCATAGGCGCTCTTTCATAATTTTACTTTAAATATATATAGGGAGAGAGACAGAGACAGACAGATAGAAAGACAGACAAGTAAAAAAGAGTGAAGACAAAATTAATATGTCCCCTACATTTTGAACTGGGCCTTACTCTTAATAATGACAATAATAGAGGGATCTTAGAGCGCCCTTTCTCAAATGAGCCCTAGGCGCGTACATTTCAACTTGAGTTAAAACAACTCCCCCCCCCCCCCTCCCCAGTAGACACACACATACATGCCTTCATCAGAATTTTGTATACATGTGTGTGTGTGTGTGTGTGTGTGTGTGTGTGTGTGTGTGTGTGTGTGTGGTGTGGTGTATGTGTGTGGAATCATTCTGGTGGTGACAGAGTAGCGATAGGTATATAACCTATCGCTACTCTGTCACCACCAGAATGATTCCTGCATTAAGATGGGCAGCGATGAGCCATTTTAATGTTTCAGTAGGAAGTGATACACAAAGTCACAGGACAGTGTCCACAAACCACAACCTTTTTGAAGAGAAAGGAGAACCGAAGCGGTATCGAACCGAGGTCCTTCCGTTTACCAACCTAACGCCTTACCGCTAGGCCAAACCGGCTCACAAGTGTGTGTCTGCTTGTTTGTTTGTTTTCTTGTTGTTGTTTTTTTTGGGGGGGGGAACTTTCTCCTTATTTTTCTCTCAAGAAAACAAATAACCTTTGCTGTGGCCCAGACAGTCACTTTCTCAAATGTCGAAGGGTTTTTGTTCTAAGACAGTTTCTATAATTATCCGCGTTATACGTTCATGAAAGGGGATCTGATGTCAAAAGAACAGCAACGACTCCGCCAATTCTCACATCCCATTTGAAAGGCTACTGCTTTATTGACTCTTTGAAAACATGTAAACCGTCCAAATATTCATTTCTAACAGAAGCTAAGAACATTTAAATCGTTTATTAACACGGATTATTTTCGGTAATTATCCCACTTAGCGAACACTCATAAGAGACAGGGAATATTATCTGAAGGCAATCAAACGATAAAGTGATTTTTTGTCGAGTTCCTGTTGACTCAGAATCAAGTAGCGTGTTCAAAAAATAAAAATACATGGACACGTACAAAAGCCTATATAAGCAAACATTGACTTATACTGTGCCTTTTCTTCTTCTTCATTTTTCGCTTCTTCTTCGGATGTTGTTCATAAGTCGTCTGCTTCTAGCTATGAAAATGAGAAGCGGCGAGCGTCTGTCTCGTGTACGTATTGCACAGTGACGGTGCTTGAAACCACGTGGTGACGTCAGACAGGTGACGCCACACGATGTCACTGCTGGCCGCATATAATGGACGTCAGGCCTGGGTCCTGGATGAGCCCACAGCTCGTGACGGCCTCCTTCAGTGTGTTGCAGGCGTCGTTACTGTCGCATGTCTCCATCCCGCAGTGGTAGTGAAGACAGTACACGAACAACTGCAACACAGTGGGGTTGCACACGGTTAATCTTCCCATCGAGCTGGTGGAATATTTTGAGCGTTTGTGTTCGGATAACAACCAAGAAGACTTTGCAAAGGGGAGGGAGGGAGGCGAACAGAAGGGAGGGATATAGCATAATTATGTCTGTTTAGAAGTGGTCAGTCGTTACGTAGCGTAAGTTCACTTTCACAGTCACCATAGTACAATATGTTCGGTGTAAAAGCGGCGGCCAGAGGTGACAGGAGGGACAGGTGACGTAAGGCAAGTTCAGTGTAAAAGCGGTTAAAGGACAAGTCAGACACGGTCAGTGTGAAAGCGGCCAGAGGTGAAGCAGGACACGTACAGTGTAAAAGGGGCCAAAGGACAGCTAGGACAAGTGTCTTGTAAAAGTGGCCAGAGGACAATTAGGACAGATTCAGTGAAAATTGGCCAGAGGTGAAGTAGGACATGTTCTGTGTAAAAATGGCCAGAGGACAAGTAGGAATAGTTCAGTGTTAAAGAGGCAAAAAAGGACAAGTAGAACAAGTTCAGTGTAACAGTGGCCAGAGGACAATAGGACAGGTTCAGTGCAAAAGTGGGCTGAAGTCGTAGTTGTCGCTAAGTAGGACAGGTTTTGTGTAAATGTGGCCGAGGACAATATGCCACGTTCGATGTAAAAGCGACCAGAGGACAAGTAGGACAGGTTCTGTGTAAATGCGGACAGAGGACAAGTAGGACAGGTTCTCTGTAAAAGCGGCCAGGGGACAATAGGATACGTTCAGTGTAAAAGCGGTTAGTGTTAAAAAAACAAACAAAAAAAAAACGATCAGTGCCAGGCGAACCTCCATGGGGTCGCGGAAGTTTCTGGCGAGACAGCGGAAGTTCTGACGGTTGTTGACGAGGTCTGAGCACGTCCTCACTGCCTCGTCACGAGCCTCCAGCGGACACTCGGCGAATGCTGCTCTGGCTTCTCTGCACAGCGGGTTCCTGGACAAACACATCAGATGATGCGAATGTGGGCCACTTATGAAATAAGTTTGAATTCCAGTCAGGTAATCATACTTTACTGAATAGAAAACGGCTCATTTTAAAAGCGCCCGTTTCCTCGAGTACTTTGACAGCCCAGACCACGCCATAGACATCAAGAAGATAGGATGGTATATAATTTGTTGTTTAATAATTCTCAAAATCGAATAAAACAGGAAATCTTAGTTGAAAAGGGGAGAAATCTCGCTAACAATATGCCACCACAACTTATTATTAAATACGTTTTGTGTCTACACGATGTCAGAGCGGTCAAGAAAGAGTACTTACGTTTGCACGACGTCAGAGCGGTTCAGCATGGCCCAGATGACGGCCTCAGAGCGAGTGTCCAGCGAATGGCTGCGGCTGAGCTGTCTTGTGGCCCGGTGCTGCCAGGCGGATGCTGAAGCACAGCAACAGGACACGCCACGTTGCGCTGTTGTTAGACGTCATGTCTGACGTGGGCTTCATTCACACGTGTCTGATGTCACAGTTGTTCAAGGAACAGGTAGTTCGACAACAGTTTTACACTATAAAGAGGCAGTTCGAACTGCCTGGCATTCCCTGTCTACAGCTTGGTACAGCTGAGTTTCTCTAAATTGCCAGTTATAGCCGGGTGGGAATACATCTGTTCTCGGATTTTGTTCAATGGATATGTGACTTTTCTGAACCTAGTCATTGTGAATATAGACCTTGTTTCCACTTAGGAAATGTCAAACTAACAAACTAGGCCAACGAAATCGCAGACTACGATTTTTGACATGCAAGGAACAGTTACACAATGAGAATCCCCGCCTGCCATCCTGAGAGGTTCAGTCCCATACTTACCACAGATGACGTCAGGAAAGCCCGCCTTGTAGGCTACCCCGTCCGGTGGGCAGGACACCTCCAGGCCGACGTGCTGTCCCGGCACCCCGCCACTCCTGTAGTCAAAGCCGCCGAATGCGATCTGGAACCGAGCGCCCTGCACGCGGAGAGTGGTGATGTTCTTGGCGCGGTCGTAGCCCTGCACGATGGTGAAGTTCTTGCCCTCTTGCATGTTGATCCGCTTCATCTGGAATGCTTCCACACACTGCCCGCGGCCACTGATGCGCTGCAGTAAGTCGTTAAATCATCATGGTTACAGTAAGTCGTCGGTGTTGTACTCGTAGTAAATCGTCATGGCTGCAGTAAATTGTCAGTGTTGTAGTATTGTCAAGGCTGCCGTAAGTTGTTGGTGTTGTAGCAAATCGTCATGGCTGCAGTAAGTTGTTGGTGTTGTAGCAAATCGTCATGGCTGTAGTAAGTCGTCGGTAATGTAGGCACCATACATTGGTTCACAGTGCAGCAAGCACGTACGTTGTCAAAGCTGTAAGCAACTTCTAAAGCTTGTAGCATTTCGTGAAGATTGCAGTAAGCCTCCAATGTCGTACGTATGCCATTGTAGCTGTATGTACTTTGTTACGTCATCAGAGTTTGGTAGGTGCTAGTCGTCAGTTTGTGTGACAGTCGTTAAGGCGAGTCGTGACAGTTGTACGTTCAACGTGAAGGTTATATCGGTGTCTTTAAGATCTATCAAGTTTTATGCGAACTGTTAAGGTTGTTACATGTGTCTGAAGAGTGAGAGCATGGTAAGGAAGAATATGGACCTAGTTAAGAAATATGTGTAGGACAACCAGACCTACCAGCAGACTACAATGTTAGATTGCTGATCCAGTTTTGATGAGTGCTGTGAAGTCTTCATTTTACGCTGAAGAATGCCAGTTCGTAAGCTGAAAATTCAACCTTCGGAGTCATGGTTATAGATCTTGCCTTTCATCCGCGAGTAAGGAGAAATGAAGTTAATGAGGTAGTTCAGTGGAACGGCACACTGTGTACAGAGAGAGGAGGGCGGGTGGGGAAATCAACTCTCACCTGATGGAAGAGCTGGTTGCTGGTGCGACCCTTCCAGTAGGACCTCGATTGCCGCTTGTAGACAGCCACCCACACCGTGTCCACGAAGTAGCGGCCCCTGGTGGAGGAGCGGTCACGATTAAGAACACCACGTCTGCAGCAACATTTGATCGGAGCAAAAATGCCACCTAAAATCCATTGCTGTTACTATTATTAGTATTATTATAGGATGTACCTCTGGCGGAGTTTATGACTGTACTAGTTTTGTATTTACTCGCATACCAGGTGAGAGTGACCGTAGGCAGCCCAGGTCTTTGTCGATGTCTTCGTTCGATGTCTTTCGAGCGCTAGTTGTCTATTAACTCCCTTGTTTGCTGGTTTTAGTATTGATTCTGACATAAGTATCAGTATTCATAGTAATCGGTATTAATATTAGTGCTGTTTTTGTATTACTGTTAGTATTGCTAGGCCTATTATTGTTAGTACCATTAGTAATATAATTAGTGATATCATTAGTGTTATTAGTATTATTGGTTTCGGTAACGGTATCAGTTACTACCGATCTCCTGCTGTCCAGATGACGGAACGTGCAGTGCGGAGTCAACACACGTGACAGTGACAATGATAACTGGATGATGACGGAGCCCGTTACTCAACATGCGGCAAGCTGTTGAAATGAATTACGAGCTGATGTTACTGAATATATATATATATCCTCTTTACCAATATTCCTCAAGAATGTTTCAATAAAATAAACATCATCCCGTTGGAGTGTTGACATCGCATCCCATAGGAGTGTTGACATCGCATCCCATAGGAATGTTAACATCGCATCCCATAGGAGAGTTGACATCAACCTTATTATTTAGCAAGTACAGTACGTATGGTCAAAGGATGAAAACTGTTAACCACGGAAAGGTTATTTTTATATAGAGATTTCCTTTACATCCAGCAACCTTACAATTACAATCATCTATCCTATCAGTAATCCCCCTCCCCCCCCCCCCCCCCAAAGGAGGGGGAGGGGGGGGGGGGGGGGGGGGGGGGGGAGTGAAATGCTTGCGTGTCATTACCTGTCGTCAGAGCGCTGACCCGGAGTGACGTGAATTGTGTACCCGTCACACGTCATCTCCACAGCCCGGTACTTGCAGGGCAGGTTGATGACGTCACGGGCACCGTTGAAGGCCGTGAGCTTTCCCCCGTGCTGCACTCTGCACACGGCGCGTCCTGCCAGCGGCCTGGGTACTGCGGGTAAGGGCAACGGCACAGAGCCAGCTGTCAAACACTGACTTCCCCCCCCCCCCCCCCTCCCCCCCCCCCCCCCCCCCCCCCTCCCCCCCCCCCACCCCACCCCAAACACACACACGGCGCGTCCTGCCAGCGGCCTGGGTACTCCGGGTAAGGCAACGGCACAGAGCGCTGTCAAACACTGACTTCCCCCCCCCCCCCTCCCCTCCCCTCCCCCCCTCCACACACACACACACACACACACACACACACACTGCGCGTCCTGCCAGCGGCCTGGGTACTGCGGGTAAGGGCAACGGCACAGAGCCAGCTGTCAAACACTGACTTTCCCCCCCTCCCCCCACACACCACACACGGCGCGTCCTGCCAGCGGCCTGGGTACTCCGGGTAAGGACAACGGCACAGAGCCAGCTGTCAAACACTGACTTCCCCTCCCCCCACGCACTGACACAGGGAGCGTCCTGACAGTGGCCTGGGTACTGCTGGGTACGGACAACAGCACAGAGCCAGCTGTCAACAACCCCCTCCCCCGACCACCCCCCCACACACACACACTTACCCCCCCCCCCCCCCCCCCCCCACACCACCACCCCAAATCGCCATCTGTTCTCTTGCTACACACGTAGTTTGCAAAACAACCTCCACCATTTCTTGAGAGAAAATAATCTACACTTACAGCAAAAAATATATATAAAAAATTGGGGGTCAACACTTCCCTCCCAAGTCTGATAGAAGTGTTATGGCGGCGTTGTTTTCCCCCCAAAAGACAGTCCAGGGGAGACAATCCATTCAGCTAGGCAAAAGTGTCTCTCAAATCTACTCAGTTATACAAGTATGAAACTAAAGCAATGCTCTTTGTACATATTAGTGTAATGGAGTGGAGTGGTAGAGCGAAGGACACTGACCCAAGCAGCGGAGTCAGTCAAAATGGAGACCACAGCAGGCGGACCGGCAGCAATCAGGCTTTATTTGCTCAGCAGCAGACAATTTTCTCAGCACACACAAAATCCTCACTCGCACGCATAGATAAGAGAACTGCGCGGGCCGCAAGGAACACACGCTATCGCTACAATGAAATCGGCCCTCTGAACCACAAAACGGCTGACAATTGTGTTTCCTTGGCCCGCACAAATACACTTTCCTCTACAATAACTAAACTAATTAAAACATGAAAAACATCAAATGAAACTACAGTACACAATAATAAGTTAATTTCAACCCAAAATAAACACTAAACATGAAGTCAGCTAAGCAAAATACTATACGACAAAGCATTGATCGACAAAGAATTACTTTAATCGAGTCAAAACAACGGTTCACTACTATTCACTAGTACTAAACAGAGTGCGCGCCATGCAGACGAAGGCTATAAAAAGAATGGACCTAGACAGGCATCGGCTGCTGATTAAACTCGATCCTGCGTCTAAATAAACGTTGGATAAACATTCTAAGATGCCAAATTATATTACACATGGCTTAGTGCATAAAAGAGACTAGGTAAACAAAGAGTAGGCAAACAAACAAGCGGTCAAAATATTTAAGGGAGAAAACAGATTTGAAAATGGCTCGCACCAGCGGCTATTGCCGGTCGGCTGTGTGAAGTCCATGTGGCGTTACGCTACACGCCGCGCTTCAAAACAAAAGCGTCGTCTGCTCCGGTTCCCGGGTTACTAACAGTACAGTAATGAAATTGCACGAATCTGATAACCGGGGCGGGATTGCCGTTAAAATGTACCAAGAGCACTTGCTCACATCAGTTTATAAAGGAAAGAATGGATCTTATGTAATGATGTTTCCTGTATTATGTAAACTTGCGTATCAGTGTGTGTAATTCACAGTGGCATAGCTTATGCCATTTACATTGGTATCTTTATAATCATGCTGTTGATTATATGTCACAATACGTGGACAGAACTGCCATCCTGGTGTCGATGTGAATTTATGAGAAATGTATGAGAATGCGAGTGGAAATGACATGTAGGCAATAGGGGTAGTCCTATGTATATCTTAGCATCATCAGGCTGGCACACACAAATAAAAATCCGAACACGTGACATCTATACTAATACCGTGTTAAAGGCAGAAAGAAATGTACTGAAATCGTAGGCTCAATACTGAATTTTTTCCATCGAAAACTTGGACTGTAATAAGCATTGTAATCGCCGCACAGTCTTGTGAATTGTTCAGCATTACAATATTTTGCATTGCTAATGCCTCACATTGAGTCAACACCGATTGTTGCTGTAACGTCGCTATGAGGTGCACGTAGAGTTCAAGCAGCAAGCAGGTGAAAGCTGAACTGTTCAACTTACCGCAGGCTGCACCAACAATCAGAGCTATGAAGACGGCCAGTCCAAACATGGTCTTGGCTCCTAGAAGTGCGTTTATCTAATTCCAGCTCTGTCTGTAGACCAGTTAAAGAATAAAACTGGAATCAAAGCAACAGGACTAATTATTCGATCGAAACGAACGAAAGGTTATGGTTGACAGCTTTCGTTACAAAGGAGAGCACTGGTACATGTCATTGTTGGATTATCAGTTCTAATCAGATTTATACAGTGGTATGTCACTTAGGCATTATAGCGCAGTGATAGATCATTAATCGGCCTGGTAGTTCATTCGATCATCGGGCAGCGATAGGTCATTAATCGGGATCGTAGGCGTCAGTCAGTAGTCGTGGAACTTTTCAGGGCGTCAGTTAATTGTCTCTGAGCTTTTCAGGGCGTCAGTTAATTGTCTCGGAGCTTTTCAGGGCGTGAGTTGTCTCGGAGCTTTTCAGGGCGTCATTTGTGTCGGAGCTTCTCAGGGCGTCATTTGTCTTGGAACTTTGCAGTGTGTCAGTTGTCTTGGAATTCTTCAGGACGTCAGTTGTCTTGGAACCTTTCAGGACATCAAGTGTCTTGGAACTCTTCAGGGCGTCAATTGTCTTGGGGCGTCAATTTCCAGGGGAACTAGCAGAAAGAGCTATTACAAATTTCCGGGAAATCACATGTGAATCACTGTGAAAAAAACATGGGGCTGACAAACATCATCAGCTAGAGGTATCGTCAGCATCACCAATGACAATGACAGTTCCTTAAGATTACTAACATAACAACAGAAGCAATATTAAACACCAACTGGTAAGTGATTTCAATATTATTTAAGATATTGTCACTGCTGTTACTCTCGTGTGTTTTTTGTGTGTGTTTTTTTCTTTTCTTTTTCAAACTGATTAAGAAATACGAAAATGTATAGGCCTACAAGCCAGTTGCTTGAGACAAGAGGGAAATGACACAATCACGAACCTGGCCAGTTAGGAAAGCAGAGGAGTGAGACTGAATTAACAGAACTGACGCAGTGTGTATAGAAACGTGTGACTGGACGTCTTGTGTCGCTATGCCGGGCTGCTGCAAGGGCCATCCCCGCCCCGCTTTTATGATGCCAATGAAAAACAGTCAAAAGTAAACCGTACGTTGATCTCATTCACACAGTTATGTGAAACGCAATCATTCGATCTGCTGATGGCAGTTGGCGGGGAAAACTGGAGAGTGCAGAGCCAAGCATATACTGCACAGATCCCCGAAATGGTCAAGGGGAGAAAGCCATTAACTTTAAACCCACGTGCACACAATGCTGCCGACATCAGAGCTCAGGCGCTGTGTGAAAGAGGCGGTGGACGACCTGGACCCCCGTCCCTATGGTCTCTGTAGACATAAAGCAACACTGAAAAAGAAGAAGCTGCCGATATCTGTTCAAAGACGAGGTGGCGTTATATAATTATGTCTAGAGTTCAACAAGTTGCAGACAAGCCGATTGGGTCAGGCGGTACTTAACTGGCCTGAAGACATGGACCCTGCAGGCTCAGTGCTAGTTCTTTAAAAGCTGTGATCTGTGGATGTTGTGAGATTTTGCCTTCTCCCCCCGGCCTGGCCCTTTCCCTCTTAATGAATAATTAATTATTCACGGCACTTCCTGCCTTATTCATTCTGGTAGTGAGTGTAATCACTCCCCCACCCCCACCCCCCACCCCCGCCTACAGCAGCAACAGCAACAGTCTGCATGCAGATGCGGGTCAGACTTTCGCCTGGAAGCAGACCGATTTGGGTTCCGGTCCACATTGGCTCGCCTTCCCAAACCACAGTTGTGACTTAAGAACACTGCAACATTCAAACAGCTCACAATGCATGCTGCCTAACTTAATAATTTCCTCTTGCAGTGATGCAAACTCACTGCGCCGGTGGCAGACTGCAGCAGTATCTATAGGTGTAGGCTTTCCTTCTTCCTGAAAGGCCAGCATTTCGTTGCACACGTCTTAGGCTCTTTCAAGTTGACCAGAAAGCTGCTCCAATGATCCCAGTCACCGTCTGGCGCAAATAACAGAAAGATTTGAAGGTGTCATCTACATCTTACACAACAATGCCTTAGTTGTCCCCCATCCCACCCCACCCTAACCCACCACCACCACCCCAGGAAAAATTGTGAGTCTTATTGAAAAGCCGCCGTAAGTATCGATCGTAAAAAAGCGAAAGTAATTGATTCCTTCGATAGCGTCCAGTGACACCCTTCTCCTCCCCCTACCACCACCACTCCCACCGCCTGTTTTGTGCTGTCGTTTGATGGAGAGTTGGGATGAACGTTCCATAATGTCACCAGTGAGCCTCAAGCAGAGTGGCCGTAAAGAATGGAAGTAGGTCAGTTGGCAGGTGCACCAGTGTTTGGGGACGGGTGTGCGTGTTTGAAGACAGGTGTGCATGTTTATGTACGCGTTCGCGTGTTTGGGGACGGGTGTAGGTGTTTGGGGGACGGGGGACGGGTGCACGTGTTTGGGGACGGGTGTGCGTGTTTGGGGACAGGTACGCGTGTTTATGTACGGGTGCGCGTGTTTGGGGACGGGTGTAGGTGTTTGGGGGACGGGTGACGGGTGCACGTGTTTGGGAACGGGAGTAGGTGTGTGGGGACGGATGTAGGTGTTTGAGGACGGGTGTGCATGTTATGGGACGGGTGTGCGTGTTTGGGGACGGGTGTGTGTGTTTTGGGACGGGTGCATGTGTTTTGGGACGGGTGCGCGTGTTTTGGTGCGGGTGTGCGTGTTTGGGGACGGGTGTGGGGTCAGACCGCTAGAGTCTCTCTTGTAGACAAGATCACAGGCTATGGATGCCGCTTCTTGTTGCTGTACCTACCAGGACAGGACGATTATATTAATAACAATAATAATTATAGTCTTCTTCTTCTTCTTCTGAACAGCTGGGTGTTGTGTTCCAGTGAACAGGCTCACACACACTGCATGGACAAGACAGTTGTACCCATAACTATCGCCTAGCTGTTCAACAGGACGCAACCGACTCAGCGTCCAGGAACACCTTTGGTCCCCAAGAATGGCTAATGAAATATGGTTAGCAGATTACTACACTATAACAAACAAACAAAACCAGACAGTTTAGAGCAAGGAGTAGGAGGCAAAAATAGAAGAAAGTAGGCCTCTACGTACGTCTCGCCAGAACCGCAAGCCTTTGGTTTAGGATATAAAACAATACTTCATTAATCTTTAAAAGGAAATTTAGTAGTCTGCCTCTGACAAATACTTAATAAAAACAAGCAAACAAAAAGTAAGTAAATACACCCGCAGTTTCACTCACAATGGTTCCCGTCTTGTTCCAACGAATGCTGACACACGTTCAATTTAAGTTAAAAACAGAACAGATTAAACTTCCAAATTGCATAATTCGGTCGATTTCAGAACTCAACTGACTAGTGCCCTATAAATGTTGACACTTTGTTCGTCATTGGGTGCAGTAGGGACAGAAAAATGTTCCTGTACAGAATTAATTTTGAACTTGCTTTTAGCTGAAAATTAAGCAGAAGTAGTCAAACGTATCTGAGCAGGTTGGCTCTTACAGAGTATTTCAAGCCCAAACGACATTTCGGTCAGAAATACAGAACGACTTCTCGTTAAAATTACAGACAGATTAAAGCAGGGTAAAGATTGCCCTCTCTTGGTCAACGTCATCGATGGACATGACAGTAATTTAATGTGCTCTTGGGTGAAGCGGGTGTCCAATACACATGCACAGAGCTCCCAAGCGCGATGTCTTGGTGAACGCGTACCTGGCAGTACTTGACCATCGCCTTTTAGTACCACATCTCTGTCTCCATTTCGCTTTCTCATCCTCATCTTCATCCTCATCTGCGGGCGGTCGTTTGTTGGTAGCTGTATATTAGCATACACTGGGTCCATCGCGACTGTCTGTTGTGGCGGGCTGTGATACGGTAGCGAGTTCGAGACTAGCAGCTGTGTGGTCAGCCTGGTCCCCTCTCGTCGCTGTGACACCGCTAATGCAAGCTTATTCAGCATTCAAATGCATCGCCTGTGCGTTTGCATGATTACAGGCTTGGCGAGTTCAGTGGATTTGGATTTGCGAGTTTTGTTTAATTGTTGCCTGCTAGTCTTTGTGTGCACTCTTATCAAAATGCCACAAACAGTTTGGAAACCTGCTCACAGACCGGTCTGGCACTTTTATTCACATACGCACATACATGTATATGTAGTGTGTGTGTGTGGTGTGTGTGTGTGTGTGTGTGTGTGTGTGTGTGTGCGTGCGTGCCTGCGTGTGTGTGTGTGTGTGCGTGCGTGTGTGTGTGTGTGTGTGGTGTGTGTGTGTGTGTGTGTGTGTGTGTGTGTGCGTGCGCGCGTTTGTCTTCGTGTCTGTGCGTGCGCATGCGTGCGTGTGTGTGTATATATATATATTGGGATTTTTTATACATCGAGTAGACGTTTTATACTACACACGTTATTCCAGCCAATAAAGCTGCTTGTTACGGTTTTGCGTGAATTTATACCTCACACACATATGCACGCACTGATGCACGCACGGACCCCCCTACACACACACACACACACACACACACCACACACACACACACACACACACACACACACACACAAAAATCGGTCCCTTGGTGTTGTCGACATCTGTGTTTGTTTTTCTTCACGTGTTGACTATTTCCCCTGTTTATCCTCGCTAAGCCTGTCTATACCAAAGCGTCCAGGTGTTTCTTGCAGATTACTGCCATTGTGAAAGTAATTGAAAAGGCCAAAGGCTACAAAAGCCCAACCTATTAATACGTTGAAAGTATTACCCGACTTTTCTTGACTATGATGTGAGAAATAGAGGGTATTCTGTAACACTGGCATAGGGAAAAGCTGTTCATGAACACAATCACTCTCACATGCACACTCGCACTGAAACACATGCACGCAAGCACACACGTACGCACGCACGCACACACACGTTAAACACGATTTAAAAAAGTTCTGATTGTATTTCCACACTCTGTCAAATACTCTACATAGCCAACATGTGCTCCTGGCATAAAAAAACAAAACAAAAACAAATACACACACCTAAAAATCTGAAAGAAAAAAAGGTACCCTGAAACCAAAAAATCCGGCAGCAAGCTCCATCACCTATTGCAACAAAATCACATCAAACGAAAACGTTTTGATTTCAAATACCGTTAATCAAACTTGGTAAAAACAAAGTATAGTACATCAGTGCAGAGGTATTACCAGCAGTGTTTCGTACTTCGTTTCTAAACTAAACAGACACAAACAGAAAAGCAGTTACCACCATATAAAAATCGGTAAAGTTATTTTTACCAATAATACTGACAAGTTAAAACTTGTTCTTTTTTTCTTCTTCTTTTTTTTTTGAGAAAAAAATTATACAATATAAATAACCTATTATAATGCTAAAATAATATTATGTATTCAAATGTTTTTGATACAGTATGAGGTTTTATGTAACACGTCAACACATTTGTACAAAAGATGTAACAGTATGAAGTTTCTGTAACACGTCAACGCATTTGTAAGAATAATAGACTTTGTAACAGTTGAGACATCTGCAACATTTCACCAAAATCCATTCCTTACGTAGAAAAACAACAACAACAAACAAAAACTATAGAACTTTATAGAGCAAATGGTTAACAGACATGCATTCCTTGTTTGGCTGCATGCACGATTAGTTAGTTGGTGCTTTGAGCCCAGTCAACCACAAAGGGTTATATCAGGGCTAAAAATTTAGGTTTATCTCCCAGTTATTTATAAAGGAAAATGTAAAACGTTCAACATAAAAGTTTTGAACAACTCTTGAAAAACACTTCACACCTTAACACGCTTCATATGTTGTAATTGCATGGTTTATAAATAAAAAGGCAGCAGGGTGAACTTGAACGCTTTCTCTGAGAAGGGACACAACACTGATGTCAGAAAACAAACCAAAAAAGAGGTCTTTGTGGGACTGCAAGTCCTGGTGCTATGCCTAATCCACACTCAGGCCCCCTCCGTCAACCCTGTAGTAATGCCTCAACTACACAGTCTCATAACAACAAATGATCTATAAATCAGCTCAGCTTTGACACATACATAGCGGGACTAACAACAATAATATCAATTAACAATCGATAGTGACAGCATGCCGATCAACCGATCGTTACACCTCATACCGGAGGACTAATAGCAGAAATATCAATTAACGAACAATAGTGTCAACCTGTCAGTCAGTCTCTACACCCTGTAACTGTCTGTTAAAAAAGACCGTATGACGCAAGAATGCCGGACACACGGAGCGAGGACTTCAGGCCTGTACCGACTGGCTGCTCGTTCAGCTGGGTAGGAGACATTTCCGTCAGGTAACGAGACACCACAAAGTGGTCCCGTGGGGAGCCGAGGGGGACACGGGGACTTTATTCCCTTTAAATGGCTGGCCTGTTGCACTCTTCGCGCACAGTCTCTTAACAACAGTCTACAGAAATGTGTCAGGGGAAAGCGAAGAGGGAGAGGGTAAAAAGAAATCAGTTCTGGCCCACTAATGATCGATACGCCCCTAAAGAATGGATGACAGGCGCGTGGCTTCAAGTCTGGACACGCAGGTGGCTGGTCAGAAAGAGTGGCGAGACAAACTCTCACGACTCTGGCTAAGGAAGACATCGACTGCTGGTCTGCCTCTTTCATCCACCGACCTTACACAGAAACGTCATCACAACACACACACACACACACACACACACACACACACACACACACACACACACACACACACACACACACATGCGCTAGCGCAGAAGGAAAGATGTATAATTATGAGAAGCAATTAAATCTCACGATAGTGGTGAAAGCTAAGAAAATTGCTCCATCATCTTCAAGGAAAGCAACGGCGAGCACAGCATGGAAAGAGATCTACAACGGTACATGCATGGTGAGTAAGAACAACAACTAAACAGTAATCTACACACACAAGAAACACTGAAAATTATCTTTAAAAATAATAATAATAATAATAATAAAGTTGTGGGATGAAGAAAACACCAAAAAATCACGATTTTTTTTTTATGTACAATTATCACAGCCTCGCTTTGACGGCTTCCCAGAATGAAGGGAGAAGTCGATCAAAGCTGTTGTTTAACTGACTGCACCCCACAAGTTCTTCTAACAGGCTGTTACGTTGGTGCCTCTAGCTGCCATTCGCCGACTTCTGACTGTTCCTTCACTTTTTACTCGTATGCGTGCTAGAGCAATTATACGTGAACTTTAAGACGAAATCGACATTTAATCCCGACAAATGTATTCCCCACAATGGCGCAAGTTTGACACCTCGGTATTCCATGACAAACCTGTTCCCGAAAAGGTTGGCGCTTGACGTGTGTACCAGAAAGAACAGGAATCACATTCAATTGCAGTCGCTTTAAAATGTTGTTGAACAAAGGCCCGTGTAAAAATGCTATTTGCGCTTATACGGCATGTTCCGGAGGGTTCACAACAGACCCAACAGGAAGCTTGGTGGTCAAGGTGGGAGACAAAAAATGTACTTATAACCAATGCTGTGTTTCAAATACAGCCATACTGCAAGGCGTTCGTTGGTGAAGCGGCAAGAGCTGGTCAGTGTTGTCCACTTTACATCTGTGCAAAACACCTTCTCCCTGCTGTTGTGATTTACTGACCTTCCGGAGAACTGTTGGTAATACAGACCTCTCCCTGCTGTTGCTATTTACAGACCTGTTTCTGCTGCTGTGATTTACTGACCTTCCGGAGAACTGTTTGTAATACAGACTGCTGTTGTCATTTATTGACATGTTGGAGAACTGTTTCTAATACAAGCCTCTGTGTGATGTTATTTATTGCCTGTCGGATCGAGAACAGTTTGCAATACAGACGTCTTTCTGCTGTTGTCATTTATTGATCTGTCGGAGAACTGTTTGCAATACAGTCCTCTCTGTGATGTTGCAATCTAGTGAGCTGTCGGATAACTAATACAGACGTTTCTCTGCTGTTGTTGTCCAGTGAGCTGTGAGACAACAGTTTGTAATACAGACATCTCTCTGCTGTTGCTATCCGAGCTGTCGGAGAACTGTTTGTAATACAGACATCTCTCTGCTGTTGCTATCCGAGCTGTCGGAGAACTGTTTGTAATACATACATCTCTCTGCTGTTGCTATCCGAGCTGTCGGAGAACTGTTTGTAATACAGACATCTCTCTGCTGTTGCTATCCGAGCTGTCGGAGAACTGTTTGTAATACATACATCTCTCTGCTGTTGCTATCCGAGCTGTCGGAGAACAGTTTGTAATACAGACATCGCTCTGCTGTTGCTATCTGAGCTGTTTGTAATGCAGGCCTCACTGTACACCTTCCTAATTTCTTGGTACTCCAGGCAGTACAAAACCGGACATGGTTGTAACGATTGAGAAGTCCCATGCCAAGTTGTATCAGATGGTCTTAAGGTTACACAGCTGGCGATGTAATCAGGCATTACCATGTACCCCAGAGCACTGTAAACTCGAACGTAATCTTTGACAAGCAGAAAAGTGCAAAACACCCAGCAGATATCTCTTGTTATCAGCCCAGATATGATCAGCGTAGTCAAACAAGAGGTTTGAACCCCCCTCCCCTAATTCCCTGGGACACATGGCAGTGTTACGTTCAGCTGATACTACACAACAACGTTGAGGCTAGAGCACTACACGGCAAGCTATGCACGCAACGCAACACAACAAATATTGCAACCTTTGGGAAACAACACGTTTCCCTGCCAACACTATCTCAACGCTGAGTTGTTGTTTTTAACCTGGGTCAATAGCAGTCGAAAGAAGAAAAAAATTCAAAGATACTTCAAGGTCTTGAAAACACGAGTCACTTGGTGAGTAATCCACACTTTGTTTAATACTGAGATATGATCAAGGTCTTGAAAACACGAGTCACTTGGTGAGTAATCCACACTTTGTTTAATACCGAGATATGATCAAGGTCTTGAAAACACGAGTCACTTGGTGAGTAATCCACACTTTGTTTAACAGTACTGAGATATGGTCATGCCAGCAGCCGTGCAAAGGGATTTACTTCAATCGGTCTTCTGCAATATCGTTCCAAACGGAGCCTGTGGTAATTAACTGCTGTGTACACCTATTTGTGTGAATGTGTGTATACCGCAGTAATACGGGAGTTTCGCGCGTTTGAAAATCGGTTACTATTACTATTTAGAGAGAAAAAGAGAGCGAAAGTGTTGTATTTAATTTCGTGTGTGTGTGTGTGTGTGTGTGTGTGTGTGTGTGTGTGTGTGTGTGTGTGTGCGTGTGTGAAGCTAGGACTTGGGGAAGAGAACGTTGCCGGTCTTATTGCTGCCAATGTACAAATAAACAGAACATTACAGTGTTAAACAAATTTTCGTTCTGCTGTTAAAAGTCTCTCTACCGTGCCCTAGTTTGGTGAAGCTGCTGCCATTGACGCACATTCCCACTTGCTCCGCTGCCAGAGAATGATCGCCCCGAACAGGGTGTGGCCTGGCCACTCAGTCACAGCGCGGATATTGACGTGTACAGTAAGCCGCCTGGTTAGCAGATCTATTCTCAGTACTTGCCCTAGGCAAAAGCGATTTGTGAACGATCAATGCCGGCTTCGCCCCACAAGTACTGATAATTATCTCACAATCGTATTTTGACTGAAAATCAGAGTTCAGAAGCTGTGTGAAAATCGAGGCTCCCCCTTATGCTTTCTGTGGACGTAAAGCAACATTTGAAGATGCTAAAACTCCTCAGTACTGGCATGACCTTTTGGATACAGTTTCGTTCACACGTCCGTCACACGGGTGAACAGTGATCCTTTGTCAGTCTGTTGGACCGAAAGCGTTTATTGAGTGTGCTCATATTATCACACCACTGAACGTCCTGCTCTCGGCACACAGCCTGGACTGATTCGGAAGTGAATACTACTTGGGCAGCATGCTGGCGAATGCGCGCTCTGTATAGGCGAGCTGGTCGGTTGGGCCACTGGCCGCACGCTGATCTGTAACCGACTCTAGGTCTTAAATCGGCAGACACAAGGTGGCTGCACCGGGGGTGGACCCGCGCTTTGAAGTGATCGTTCGAAAGTACTTGTTAGTAATGCTGCAAGGCCACGGCTATAATTATGTACAAAACGGTCACAGTGCTGGTTAGTAGTGGTGCACTTCACTGTACAAAACGGTCAAACTGCTGGTTAGTAGTGGTGCACCTCAATGTACAAAACGGTCACAGTGCTGGTTAAATAACACACAAGATGTTAACACAACAAAATGAAGTTAACATAACAAAAAGCAGTGTTATGTACAAAGCAGACAAAAATGTGGCATAATAATATAATAACAGTAACTAAAAAGTATTAACATCGTCACTGTAAAAATGGACTGTGCACATAACAACTGTGCAAAATGTGTAAAAGAAGCTGACCCACAACGCAATAATGAAAGAGAAAAAGGCCTTAAATGGTTACAACCGAAACGGGCTAATTATAGCAGTGGAAAGACACAAGAGAGGCCTGAGTCACCTACAATAACTCTCACCATTGATCAAACTGACATACCTCCTACTTATTGTTAAGACTTTCCGTATGGTGCTAATTTGTGTGGGTTGTTTTGGTGGGACTGTGCTCTACATATAGAATATCCTATTTAGGTTAATATGTATCATGTGAGCACTCAAGGCGTTGATGAGCACATGATAAATGTACATTATTATTATTATTATTATTATTATGGTGGCACGCCAGCGTTACCGTAGGTGATTACAGTCTTTGTTGTTGTGCTCATGTGACGGCTTTCCAGTGATACTAACAAAACGTTTGTTGACCCACAAAATGTCCGGTGAGCCTCGATTTCCTGTGGTACAAGCAATGCTCAAAAGCCCAGACAGTACCATTTTTACTTTCACAATCGTTGCACAGGTCACAGCATGCACCTCAACCAAGTCTGAACCGTGAAACTTTCGTCTCAATTTTTTAACAACAAAGTAATACGGTTTTGGGTGGTTCAACCCTAGGAATGAGTTCAATGAGTATCAATCTTAATCTCAATATTTTTGACAACAAAATTTGCTTGACTGAGATTTCAACACGCATTCGAGCTAAATTATTATTACATAAATCTAAGATTGTGGACAACAAAATTTGATTGTCTGAGGTTTCAACAAGCATTTGAGCTCAATTATTATAACCTAAATCTAAGATTGTGGACAACAAAAAAGGATTGTGTGAAATTTTGACGGATATTAGAAACGTAAGACGTTACACATTTAAATCTCAGTTTCTTGACAACAAAATCAGACTGTAAGAGGTTTTGTTTGTTTTATACATAATTAATTCAATCATTACTTGATCAAAACAGAAAAGAAAATACAGTAAAAGTGCAACAATGATTAACAAAATTCAATGTATGTAAAATACAACAAATATGCATGCAGATAAATACAGTGAACATCCACATCAACTATTGACGCAGGCAATTATTTTTCTATAGTGTGCAACTGAAAACTGCCCACAAATTATAGTCATTGCGGGAAGAAAAAGAAAAACTGCAGCGAAACTCCCCCCACACACAATTTTTTTCTTCTCATGTAAATACAACCTTACAACAGAAAAACAAAACAAACAAAAACGTAGGTCACTGGTACTCTTGTCATTTACCACAAAGAACACCACAACTGAACGTCACAAGTGTCGGTTATAAAAGAGGCAGACTCCTTCGCGGGCCAAAGTGAACAATAATAATATAATAACGTTAATAATAACGAGGCTTGTAACACACCGATTCCCATCCAAACGACAGTTGACAATGCAGAGCGGGGGCAGTATGGGGAAAGGAATGAAATGACAGGCAACATGGATACGTGAAGTAGGCGATGGCCATTAGCAATGAACAGCAACAAGCCCTCAGTCACAGTTAAGATGACTGTCAAACCTGTGTGCAGGACCCCCTCCCCAACCCTCTCAGATGTGCTGGGATTTCAACAGCAGTGGTTGGTTGAGGCATGCAAGGGGGGGGGGGGGGGGGGCGGTCCTCCAGATAGGTTTGACTGTCAGTCTTGAACCCCATCCATACCAATGAAAAAAAGGAATCCCTAGAAGGCCTAACATGGAGGGAGGATGAGAGGATGAAGCCAGGTAGTTGAGAGGATACGGGTGCCAGTAAATGCTGATAGACTCCAGCCACTTTCTCATCACCAGCCAGTTGATCCAGACTTGCTTCCTACCACACAGTCAAGTGTGGGAATGTACTGCTTCCTACCACACAGTCAAGTGTGGGACTGTACTGCTTCCTACCACAGTCAAGTGTGGGACTGTACTGCTTCCTACCACACAGTCAGGTGTGGGACTATACTGTTTCCTACCACACAGGTGTGGGACTGTACTGCTTCCTACCACACAGGTGTTGGACTGTACTGCTTCCTAATACCAACACAGTCAGGTGTGGGACTGTACTTCTTCCTACCACACAGGTGTGGGACTGTACTGCTTCCTACCACACAGGTGTGGGACTGTACTGCTTCCTACCACACAGTCAAGTGTGGGATTGTACTGCTTCCTACCATACAGTCAGGTGTGGGACTGTACTGCTTCCTAATACCTATACAGTCAGGTGTGGGACTGTACTGCTTCCAAACAAAAAGTCAGGTGTGGGACTGTACTGCTTCCTACCACACAGTCAGGTGTGGGACTGTACTGCTTCCTACCACACAGTCAGGGATGGGACTGTACTGCTTCCTACCACACAGTCAAGTGTGGGATTGTACTGCTTCCTACCATACAGTCAGGTGTGGGACTGTACTGCTTCCTAATACCCATACAGTCAGGTGTGGGACTGTACTGCTTCCAAACAAAAAGTCAGGTGTGGGACTGTACTGCTTCCTACCACACAGTCAGGTGTGGGACTGTACTGCTTCCTACCACACAGTCAGGTGTGGGACTGTACTGCTTCCTACCACACAGTCAGGTGTGGGACTGTACTGCTTCCTACCACACAGTCAGGTGTGGGACTGTACTGCTTCCTACCACACAGTCAGGTGTGGGACTGTACTGCTTCCTACCACACAGTCAGGTGTGGGACTGTACTGCTTTCTACCACACAGTCAGGTGTGGGACTGTACTGCTTTCTACCACACAGTCAGGGGTGGGACTGTACTGATTCCTACCACACAGTCAGGGGTGGGACTGTACTGATTCCTACCATACAGTCAGGGGTGGGACTGTACTGATTCCTACCACACAGTCAGGGGTGGGACTGTACTGATTCCTACCACACAGTCAGGGGTGGGACTGTACTGATTCCTACCACACAGGTGTGGAACTGTACTGCTTCCTATCACAGTCAGGTGTGGGACTGTACTGCTTCCTGCCACACAGGTGTGGGACTGTACTGCTTCCTATCACAGTCAATCATGGGACTGCACTGCTTCCTACCACCTCACAGTCAAGGATGATCTCATGGATACCATATCTGTGGGGAAACAAAACACGTCCTAAAATGTATTTATTTTTGCTTACTCTGTGTGTGAGAGATATCGTACGCAATAATATTATCTTTTGGAAACCTTTTTCGCTGTTTTCTGGGCAGTTCAGTTGGAGAAAGCCAGCTAGAGCCAAGTGGTGCTCCACAATCTCACTCTGTAGTGTTAACATCATTGTAACCATGAAGAGGAAGAAATAGCAAACATATTAAGACAGCAAGACAATTGCATGAAATATATTGCCCCCAATATATATATATATGTGTGTGTGTGTGTGTGTGTGTGCGTGCGTGCGTGCGTGCGTGCGTGCGTGCGTGCGTGTGTGTGTGAATTCTGATACAGGTGTAAATAATGCCACTACAAACACGAGAACTCACTGTCATCATGTCATCACAGGCAATATTGTGTAACTTCAGTTATGTCTGATATGTTCATACACATGTAAATAAGCAAATAAATTTTAAAAAAGCAACAAAATCTGATAAGTTAGCAAAATATATTTGTAAATTTTATAACACAACTGAGTTACATTCTCTTTGTAATAATAAAATGTGCAGTATGCATAGTAAATGAAAAAATAAGTGTAAATAGCAAGAAATGAATTTCAGAAAAATAATATTTTTCATGCATGGTAAATAATTGTAAATTTTACAATGGACGGAATATTTTATACAAAAATAAATATAAATAAAATCTTTAACCGTCAAAGTTAAAAAAAGAAAAATTATCACATGTACAGTCTCTTCAAAGTTCTTTAAAAGTATAGTTGGTAGGTATATCAAGGATACATAATATACCCCCAAAAGTGCTATTATGCAAGTCTTTTTGATATCAATGATGTGAGCTTGAAACTGAGATCAAAGAATATTTATTACCATAAATTACCAATAATTACATAAACTATCTCTTGCAATGTAGTTTCTGTTGTATGGTACTTGAGCAACAAAAGGAGTTTCCATTTCAAAACATCAGAATCATATTGCAATAATTTTTAATTACTTTTCTAAATTACTTTCAATAATGAGTAACAAATGTCCACAGAACTGCTTCAAAGTAACAATGTCAAGGAATGAGATTGCACATCAAGGCAACATAACATTGGATAGGTTCTTTTTATGTGATCTTCACTCATTTTGTACTCCCAAACAATTAATATTAATAATGAGTGACAGACAGAGAGAGAGAGAGAGAGAGGAAATGGAAATTAGTTTGGTCACAAACAAAAAGCATGTGGGAATATTCATAAATAAACAATAAAATCAGTTAACGTGAGCAGCAGAAACAATAAGAACACTATAACATTCTGCTACACGTGCAAAATAGAGAATAATCCTTGAAATGTAGCATACCACATATATTACCATGAAAGGCATGCAAACACTAACAGGAGCAAGATGATGTGGATTCATAATAAACATCAAACTTTTACACTGGTCCTGCCAGCTGAAACCAGGGGGTTCTACTCCTCAACCAAAACATGCATATGGATATACCACCAAAAATTATGGTAGGAGAACTACATATTATCAGTGACTGATTAACCCTTGTACTCCAAATTTCAAGTTATGAATACCCCCCAAAATGAGTAAGAGGTTTAATTAAATACATTCATATTTTTAGAACAACAGTACCAATTGCTAGAATTAAAAAAAAAAAAAAAAAAACTAGAAGAAAAGCATCACTGATCAGCATATTGCAACATTCAGTCACATTCAAAAATACTGAAACATTTTTTTAAAAGCAAAAACAATTTGCCAAACACAAATGAAATCTAATACCACACAAATCACATGCTAAAAAGAAAGAGGAGATGAGGGTGGGAGGGGGGAGTGAGAAAGGGAGAGGGATAGAGACAGACATAAACAGGCTGAGGAACAGACACAAACTAACAGGAAGAGAGCAAATACACCCAAACAAAACAAAATAAACATCAGCCAAAAAACAGTGGGTGCAACATAGGCGTGGAATGATCATGTAATTTCAGCAAAGCCCAAAGGCACATGGGGTATAAAACAAAACCACACAAAGAAAGACCACAGAAGTTTCTGTGACTGAGGAAATAATCTTGTTTCACACAATGACAATGTCACTGTTCAAAAGTACACCACACCAATTTCACCAACACATGCCTATTTCCACGACAGCACTTCTTTCAGGCTACAGTCCAAGGGCAACAAAGTGGACCGGCTTGCAGGTGTGTGTGTGTGGGGAGGGGGGGGGGCAGCTTCAGGAAAGACAGGAGAGAGAGAGAGAGAGAGAGAGAGAGAGAAACAAATGTGGAGCAAGTAATTGGTATTTAACACCCAGTCAACCATCTAGGTCATATCAGGAAAACTAATATCAAAAATGGGAGGTGCATGGTAAAATTTACAACACTACACAGGTAGAAGACTTCTTCTTTTTGGTGCCGGAGCCTGCAGAAAGGCGGCGCAGTGGCTGGGTCTGCTTTGCTTTAGGTTTGGGAGTGGCAGGTTCTGACTTGACCTTTCTCTTTTCATCATCAGAGGAGTCCTCTTTCTTCTCATCATCACTGGAGCTGCTTGAGGAGCTGCTGCTATCATCATCTGTAAACAAACACATCCACATGAACATGACAGTCCTGCAAACACTCAGTGGCGAGTTTCCACCCAAACTTTCACAATCGCAGCCAATGACCACAGTATCTAGGACAGTATCAGAAACAGACATGTTCCAGTGCTGACCAGACCACTGCCAGTCAGAAGCCTGCAAGCACACCAAGCAGGGAAGGACAAAGTCTGCTCCTTAACACTACAACCATGCTGTCTTTGCAGAAGTGAAACAAGATCTTTTGTCTATGTACGATTGGGTACATCCTTGGGTTTTAAAGACCTGTCCATTTGGGTGAGGTAGTCATTGGTCTTTGCAGGATTGTCACAAGATCATTGGTCAACATTTGGGTGAAGAAGTCATTGGTCTTTAGAGGAGTGTAACAAAATTATTGGTTAACATTTGGGGGAAGAAGTCTTTGCATGAGTGTAACAAGATCATTGGTTAACATTTGGGGGAAGAAGTCTTTGCAGGAGTGTAACAAGATCATTAGTTATCATCTGGGTGAGAACATCAGAAGTCTTTGCAGAAGTGTAACAAGATCATTGGTTATCATTTGGGTGAGAACATCAGTAGTCTTTGCAGAAGTGTAACAAGATCATTGGTTATCATTTGGGTGAGAACATCAGTAGTCTTTGCAAAAGTGTAACAAGATCATCGGTTATCATTTGGGTGAGAACATCAGTAGTCTCTGCAGAAGTGTAACAAGATCATTGGTTATCATTTGGGTGAGAACATCAGTAGTTTTTGCAGGAGTGTAACAAGATCAATGACCTACCATTGGGTGCTGGAGCAAGTACACAGCCTGATAATAGGTAGTCATTAGTGCCATTGATCACATTAGTCAAGTCAAAGACACTGGGTGTCCTGTCTTTTGGTGAAGGTAAAGATGCTAGTGTTCAAACTAAACATGCATCCTAAAAGAGGAAAACAATTTAGTCCTGGAGGCAAGGTAATGAGACCTGTTTCGTTCTTTGATTAATGTCACCATCACACAAAGAAAGAGTACCTGCTAGCATGCACATGCTTATGTCAGTGTGCAAAGATGTTTCTGGCCATGTCTGCAGCCTTGTGCATTTTGAAAGTAAAACACTAATTTATAATTCAGTCATCAACACCTGGTATCAGCTGCACAAATTTCCAATGAACAGAAAAACTGAACTTTAATATTTGCATCAAATGAAAGATGAAACTGTATGCATAGTGTGCTGCATGAATGTACCAAAAACATATCATCTAACAGTAAAGAATGTAAAAGCCAAATAAATAAAGAGAGTAAAAGCCAAATCAATAAATAAACATCAGCCAGAGGATGTCTGACAAAAACTAAACACCCCCTCCCCCATTACCTTCAGCCACTATCCGTTAGAACTATACTGATAGAACAATTCTGAAGGATATGTGAACATGCTGACATACACATCTGCAAACAAAGATCTGAAATAAATAACAGAGAGGAAGAATTCAGAGATATGGGAGAGGCATTGGGAAAAGAGTGGAGTAAGGGGTCAGGGATGGAGGACAGAGGGGACAGGGATGGAGGACAGAGGGGACAGGGTGGAGGACAGAGGGGACAGGGGTGGTGGACAGAGGGGACAGGGGTGGTGGACAGAGGGGACAGGTGGACAGAGGGGACAGGGTGGTGGTCGGAGGGAAGAGTGTGGGGGTCAGGGGGGAGAGGGGTGGAGGACAGAGAGGGAAAGGGGGTGGGTAGTGAGGCCAGGGGTGACAGAGACTTTGTTAAAAGTGGATGCATTAAAGCAGGCAAGCAATTGTGTTCCAGTATAATACAAGTACCTAAACTTAACAAGCATGTTTTCCCCAGCAACCATAAGCTTACATTCAACTACTATACACTGACTAAGAGTATTGTTATATGCCATCATCATTTAGCAAAAGTGGGCAAGACACAGGATAACCAAACAGGCAACATTTGTTCTACCAAATTCAACTTAAATTGCATCAAAATCCACAAGAGAGACAATAAAACCAGATTAGGTCCAAGCATCCTTCAGACACAACAGACCAATCCACTCTGACTATAAGTTGGGCAAATAAAGATTTTTTCTTTGGCCAGACTCGGCCTCATTAATATACAGTGGACGATTGGCTGGGATCTGCTTCTCATGCACTAGTTTTGACTGACAGAGTGGAGTGGTCCATTGGAAATAATCCTTAGTTTGGACTAAAGCTTTGCCAGCATCTGCAGAAAATTACTTGACCATCTTCACCATGGGGTTCACGCTCTACATAAACCCTGACTGAGACAACTTAATCACAGTTCTCTCTCCTCACTGTTTTGACAGGAAATAACTGCTTGCTGCTTACATCAATGAAGGCAGTTCTTGCTGCTAAGCATTTGCATATTGCTTTGCCATGTCTTACCAAACAACATCACTTTGAACCCCTTGTGTGTTTTTGATCTGCTGAAATAACCAAACCCAGTGCAGTGCTGTTAGTCCCTCCTCTGACTAGGAGTGAATGACTGTAGGCCTAGGGAGCACTTCTGTGCAGAATCGTTCCACTGCTGGAACCTAGAATTTTATCCACAACCATGTCCGTCATGGCTTACAGCAGTACACACACAACACTGGTCCTAGCTTGAAAATGCCATTCAGTACACATTACACACAATTTACAAATAAAATGGTTTGATCCCTATTAATCATGTTTAAACAAACATGTCAAAAACTGCAAAGCAGATTACAGCCATGCTGTGCTACCCTTTAAGATAATACACAATCTCTCTCTCTCTCTCTCTCTCTCTCTCTCTCTCTCTCTCCTCTCTCTCTCTCTCTCTCTCTGTGTTGTTGTTATTATTATTATTTTATTAATTGTTGTTTTTATTTTTACTGACGCTGTATTTGTCTATAGCCTTCTGTAATAATATTTAACTGTGAATGTCTTGGTTATTAGTAGTACTGTAGCAACAGCAGATATGTGAGTTGGCCTTTGTGCTAATATCTTCACCGTTGAGAAATAAAGTTCAATCAATCAATCAATCAATCAAATCTCTCTCTCTCTCTCTCTCTCTCTCTCTCTCTGGTTTGATTCTGACTTACATGAAAAAATGCAAAGCCTATATATAATGATCTGTGCTAGTCCATATTCAAACACTGACTTGTAAGATAACCATTAAATAATAGTTCTTCTGTTAAAGGGGCCACTACTTTTAATGTAATAGTTTGCTGCAATTGTGCTTGCACATGGGATATTCATGCTATAAGAATTAAGCAGCTACTGGAAGGGCAAGAGGAATGAAATGAGGAGTACAATGCAATGCTGCAGTGTGTCTAGGTAGTGGACCAAACCATGCCAAGCAAACAGGTCAGTACAGCTCCGCTATATTCCATTAAGTCAACATTGGTTAAATTGCATGCAGTTACCAGGATCACCTCAAAGAAAATACTTGCGCCTGGGCCTACTTCAGGATTTAAAGCTAAAATTCCCTCTGCGGCAACAGAGACAGGAGAGACTGGACCAGCCCCCTGATGTAGTGCTACTGTCACTAGCTTTGTGGGTATCAGGCTGGGGTGGACACTCCCCCTCACTGTCACTGTCCTCCTCGTCTTCATCTGAAGGAGCAATAGGAACTGCTGTCAGCTTTTGTTTCCAGTGGATTGTGATGCACAGCAGTACAAAATACTGCAGCCACCAAACATGAGACACAAGCTCAGTGGGACTCACAGGAATATGTGCTGATTATCCAACGTGATTTACAACAACAATAATAATAGAATAATAATTAAACAATTATTTATGGTGCCCCATCTCATAAGAGCCTATCATTATGCTCATTTTATCACACACACACACACACACACACACACACACACACACACACACACACACACACACACCACACACACACACACCACCCCCCCCCCCCCCCCCCCCCCCCCCCACACACACACACACACACATGCACACCACACACACACACACACACATACACTCTCTCACACACACACACACATGCACACATGCATGCATGCACGCACACAAACACACACACTCACACAAACACACACACACACACACACACATACACATTACAAATACATGCATTACAGGTGATCAGTTGGTAGAGCAAGACAATTTCTACTATCACCAATACCACTCCCTGTAAAAACTACTTTAAAGAGGCTGACAATTACCTCCAGTGATGGAGTCACAGTACATACACATTAACCCACCATGCTTGTAGACCCCACTCTAGAGGTGTCTATAAGGGTACATCACATTCTGCTTCAACCAGTCTGACTCGGACATCCCAGCATGCCAGTTTCACACCTTCCTGGTAAACTCAGTTCCTACTGGGCAGTTCAGGTGGGATTGTTAACTCCCTTGACTTTTGCCCGGCATCGCTTAAGTCCCTTGGCTGCTTTTACTTCCGATGCATACTTTCTTCACAATGGAAGGCGGTGACAGTGAATTTGCAAATTTTACACTGCCAACTTTAAAGGCATTTTTGGAGGCCCGTAGTCAGAATGCGTCTGGCAACAAGCAATAACATGTTGCTCATGATATAGGATGCCCCAAAACACATTTTTTCCATGAACTCGCGATTTTCTGGTCAGCCAAAGAATGATACAAAGACACTTTTTTTCCACCTTTCCCCAGTAATTTTTGCAACTGCAACAGTGGTGGCATTTGTAATGCTTCGCAATTATAGGTTCAACTTCCATTGTTATACACAGTGTGAAGCAACGCCTATTCAGAAATCGGCCCGGAAATGACGCTGCGACCACTCGCGACTTCTTGCGCAAAAGATTACAAAGGGCATACACTCATGCAAACCAGCTTCACTGAACCACTCAATAGTCACAGATGTCTATTTCAGGAGGAAAAAAAATGCCTACTCTTTGCATTGCTATACTTTTCCCTTTTTAATTAGTCACTCACTGTATGTTAATTTTCATCAGCAAACTCTGGTCAGCATCACTAAAACATTCTATCACAGGTTTCTCAAAACAGCACCTGTTCTTTTTGGCATTTTATTCACAATAGGAAAAACTACATGGAACATCTGAATGTTGTGGTATTCAAATTATGCGAACAGATGGAAGACAGCAATGGATGGTTTCTAATTATTTCTTCTAATAATTTGTCCTCAACTACAAACATTTGTTCTGAAAGCAGTTATTCAAAACCATGAAACAGACAGGAGCAATCGCAAAGTGTAATCAAAACAAAAGGTAAACAAAATGAAAACAACAATAAACAAACCTGATGGCAACAAGAACAGTCAAACTTACGAAAAGCTCATCTCTGACCTCAGTGAGGACTCAAGACTGGGCTGCTGTTTCAAATATTTATATTTGTACAGTTTGAACACACCAGAACACAGTATACTGTGCGTATAGTGTGAGTGTGTGTGTGTGCGTGCGTGCGTGCGTGCGTGCATGCGTGTGTGCAATTAAAGTTATATTTCCACCATTTTATTCCTGGAAAGATTGGGTAGGGTGGTAGCATTTAGTGTGAGAGAGGTTGAATGTGCAAAAGAAACAAATAAATTATTTGTTTTGGCTGACAGTTTCTTTCAGTGACTTCAACCACTGATGAGATCTTAAGGAAGAGGATGCTACCAAAGTACTAAAACCAAAATTAACACATTCTAATACCCACTAAATAGTTGAGACAAAATATTACACAAACAAACCATCCAGTCAGTTAAAAGCCATAGTAGTGTAAGTATACTGAGGCAAACTCCCACAACTTTATACAATTAAACTTACACACATTTGCGCTTTTTTATGAAATGCAATAAAACTTCAGTATACATTTCATGCAGCAATCATTTTGTAAGAGACCAGCAGCATTACCACTGAAATTGATTACAAATTATAATGGAGACATGGGTCAAAATGAGGGCACTGTAATGTCATTCCATCACACACTGATGCTTAAGCGAGAAAAGTGTCAATAGCATGGGCATGTATTAGCCACAAGACATGTCTGTGGCAAGGACCACACTGTAAGCTGGATTACAACCATGGCAGTCAGCTGCATTGGGCTTAGGGGCCAAAGACAGTGTTGGTGCACCAAAATGTCCCCAAAAAGGCTCAGTGCAAACAAGTTGTGGCCACAGACACATCAGATGCACTCTAGGCAATCTTAAACCTGAATGCCACTTTCCATATTACAGCAGATTATGATTGGTCTTACAATATAGCAGTTGCAGAATTTATGCCTCTCAGTACACATGAAGAATGGCAAACACCAGTGCTACCATCTACCAACCCAATGCTGCTGCCAGCTGACTGTTACTACAGACATCCACCAATGATTCCCCAACTCTATTGGTCACTATGAAAGAGCAAGTGTTGGAGGAATGACATGTGTTAACATTCACCAAACCAGCAATCCTGCCAGTTTACTAACTACTACAGGATCAAAACACACAAAAAGTTTAGAATGAAACCCTTTTTAAAGGAACTAGTCTTCTCAGATCTAAATCATAATAACTTCAAACAGGTAAAAAGAACATGATCCACAGAACAAAGTTTGCAGCTGAAAGTACCATTGATTTAATATTAATTTTTAAATATGTTGTCAGCATCTCTGATGTTTTGTTCATGTGCTCAAATTATGGTTTCCTTTTTTCCACAGATTTTCTTCATTCTGTAGTGTTTATCTCTGTGGTGTGCATTTTTAACAAACTGCATTATTCTAGGAAAAGGGTGATCTACTGGGTTACGCCAGTGCTGTTTTTAGCTCACTAGAAATGGTCATTTTGGGTAAAATTAGCTAGTAAAAAACAATGAATGCTACACAAAAATAATGACTAAAAGAACAAAAGGCCATACAATTTTTTTTAAAGTTTTCACTAGAACTGAGGAGGCTTGTTCCATTACTGGGACAACAGGAAACAAAACGTATTTTTTTATGGTTATAAACCCCTTTTTAAAGCAGCAAACAGACAGCTATTCTACAAAGAAACAATTAAAGAAACAAAATCACTAAACTTTCAGTTGCTTCAAACTTTGCAGCCCAGATGGAATATCTTCTGACAAAATGCAGGAAAGGATAGGGTGCCTCAAAACTTACAAAAGCTAAGGGTTTTAATTTTTTCCATCAATTGTTTCTGAAGTAACTGTTGCTTCAAAATGGGTTCATGCTCAAAATGTGCAAGTTGTTTTTGTATGGTCCCACTAAGAAAGCATTTATTTTAACAGTTTGTGTGTCTTTGGTCATTTTGCAGTACAATGTTATACATGCTGTATACATGCTGTCTGTTATACATTATTATGATAAACTACAGAAGTGTAAGCATTTGAGTAATGACACATACCAACATTTACCTTTCTCCAGGGCAATGAGCTTAATACACTTCTGGGCAGCATCCTCAGTAGGTGCGTGGTAGATCTCAGAGATCAGCTGGGTCCTCAGCTTCTTCTTCTTGTGCTCCTCTGCGGCCTCCAGCATCTGACGCATGTGACGCTGAAACCACAATGCAATGCACAGTTCTGGTCTCCAATGCCCGTTCACTTTCAACACACACTCAGGTACACATACTGTGTGCAAACAATAAACACTCAAGGGAGTTAATTAGTGCTTGAAAGACATCACGCAAGCACAACAACAAAGTCCTGAGTTGCCTACAGTAACTCTCACTTGGCATGTGAATAAAGACAAGGTTCATCAACTCCACCAGAGGTACATCCTCAGAGGATTTACCTCTGGTGGAGTTTATGTACCTTGTATTTACATGCATGCCAGGTGAGAGTTACCATAGGTGGCTCAGTTCTTTCTTGTTGTGTTTGTGTGATGTCTTTTGAGTGCTAATCAACTCCCTTGTGTGTTGATTCTGCATGAATGACCTGGGTCTCATTCTGTTTCAGATTTGTGTGCAGGCAGAACTGCTTTTTCATGAGACTGCATGAAACATGGGGAATAAAACACTGTATCTGTTGTACACAGTACACTCTTGGTACAGATTCTAACATTCAGACTTGGTTATATGGCAACAGACCCTTTTCACAGGCCAAGTTTTGGTATCACCTTTACTCAAACTAACTCTCTGCCTGGTGTCTTGTATAAGAGGCCCTGATTTCTGGTGCCAGCTGGCCCTTGTTGTTGCCAGGTTACAGACAGGTACTAGTTGTGACTGTAGCTACCTGCTGAACTTGCATCACATACAATCAATGCTGTCAACAATGGGTGTAACAGGCCCTGCTGTCTGACCTTTGTAGTTGCCAGGTTACAACAGGTGTGATTGTAGCTACCTGCTGCACTGCCTCAGAAGTCACATGCCATCAGTATTATCCACAACCTATGATGCTGGTGATGTAAAATAGACTTGTGGTTTGGTGTGTAACCCTCCACATGTTAAAATCAGTATTGTCATTAGTATCACAGAACAATATAAACAAAAAATAATCTTCCTTTCCATCTTCATCTCCTGTGATACCTACCAGTTTGATCTCCATCTTCTCTTGCCTCTTTCTCAGCATGGCAGCCTCCATCATGTATTTTACCTTCTCCGAATCAAACCTCTGCAAAAATCAACATTTTTCTTGATTTTCTTGAGAAAAAGTTCATGTTATAACTACATCTGTCCACATTCTACATTAGAAGTACATTTGCCATGACTGCAGTAATAAGTCACCAGTGGGTGGATGGGGAGGGGCAGGGGTTGTCACTGGTTACTGAACTCTCATACAACATCCAAGCCAAAGAAACTTCACTGAAACTGACCTTGACATTGGTGTTGGCAACAGAGGCCTCTCCCTTGGTACGAGCATTGGTGAGATTGGCAAGTCGGGTGTTGACCGAGCGCTTTTCCTTTGGTGGCTTCTGTTTGCCCCAGATCTGGATCATGAGGGCGCCTTCTACCAGGTAGTCAATCGCCTAACAAGACAACAAGAAATCACCGTGTGAAACAGTCTTATACAGTCAGTCTCTTTGACAACAGCAGTAAAAGTGCCACTGGCACATCTCCAGCTATATTATGCAAGCCACACACATAGAGTAAAGAGGAAAGGAAAAGGCACCACCTTGAAAATGGACTGCGGCATCAAGTAAGTAATAATCAGATTCACTTAACCACCACTTAACAGTGCAAATTCTCAACAGAACCTGTATCTCACTTGATAAACCAGCTGAGTTTTGAGATAATCAGCAAGACAGATAGATGGCTGGTGAGCTTGCTGGAAAGTTAGTGCAGGATTCAGCTTGTAACATCATCATTACCAGAATCATCATCATTACTATATTCACCATCAACTGTGATCCGCAAAGAAAATGACATCAACAGACCTGACAACTTATGAACACTTTGCAGGACTGGGTTTTTTCATCAGGACAGACATGCACATACACATGCATACATGCTTGTACAAAAGGACAAATGAAAGAGAAAGATGAAGAAAACAACTGGCTGATCACAGAGGAAGGTGATTCCTTTGTATTGTATGTTGTTTATATAGTACTCTGAGGTACTTTGTTTGCATAACAGTGATGCTGTCACATATAATGCTTGTCATGTTCATGCCACTAGCAAACAAATTTCCCCCATGGGAAACATAGCTTGCATTGTATTGGATTGTTTTGTACATAATTATATACAATTGTACTGAACTGTGCATTCAATTGTATAATAAGCAACACACTTACTGCATCATCAACAGCTGGAATGGTGCAGACTTTCTTAAAGTTCCAGTCTGGGTTGATGGTGTTCTTGATGGGGTTAGTCTGACTGTAGGTGGTCTCATGGTAGAAGAGGAACTTGGCATAGACATCCTGTGGGTACAGTCACACACTTCATACAATAAAATCACAGCTTCTTGGGCCACTTTTCCTGCAGTCATAGTCACATGCAGTATTACACAATCAGACTCTGGGACTGCATTTACTCTTGGTATAGTCAGAGGTATTATTACAGAGTATACCAGTCTTCTTGAAACATTTATTCTTGTGATTACAGTCTCTTTGAATCACCAAATAAAGACCATGTTGCCCTTTAAAGACAAAACTCAGTGAGGATGCTGTTCATTTTATAATGTTGGTGTGTGTGTGTGTGTGTGTGTGTGTGTGTGTGTGTGTGTGTGTGTGTGTGTGTGTGTGTGTGTGTGTATATGTGCATGTGTGCATGCATTTGTGATATGTGTGCATGTGAGATGTGCATGATGTGGTTTCTGCTCAATGAATGCAGTAGGGCACAGTTTTCTAGGCAACAAACGATTTAATCCACTGTAGTCTGAGATGTGCATTGATTGTGTTTTGCTTCTTCATCCCTGTTATATATGCTAGCAAACAGGCTTAGTCTTTTCATATTCATATTGTATTTATGTGTATGCTTGGTGTATGTATGTATGTTTATAAGAAGCTTTAAGAACTGATTTTTTTAAGTTTACAAAAAAGAAAAACAATTTCATTTAGTCATCAAAATGTGATCTTCACAAATGTTAACCTTGCACTTTTTATGCGATGTGTGTCGGCTACTTCTTTGGTGCCCACACATGTGCTGTCATTTTGATTATTTTGAATACTTAAAATAAGCATCAGTACACTATAAACTGAATAATACAATTTCCATCAGGGGGGAAAATAGAAATGAACCAAAACATGTACAAATAATAGACTGACAACTGATAGTTAAGCTGAGCAGAAAGAACGGAGTGGATAGATCTATCCAAGCACTCACCGTGAACTTGTTGGGCAGACCTCTGGCACTGACGATTTTGACAACAAAGGAGATGGTCTTTCCTTTCAGGCTTTCTGGGTCCTCAACAAACACGTCATCTGCTTCTGTGAATTCTTTCCCTTTCTCATTGCAGGGAATTATCTCCACCTAGGCATACAAAATATAACCCTTATGTTGAAGTTAGCAATATGCTACTGACCAACTGGACATCCTGTCAACAACACAAAGCCATTTCAAGAAGCCTACAGAGTGACATAATGATTTTTACAATAGTTTACATTGCAAGAATGAGATTGTTACATTAATTTTTACACATGGATAATTGTATTGTTGTGTCTATTTGTAAGTGCACTGTAATGAATGGAACGCCACCAAGACAAATTCCTCTGTGCATTTTAATGTCAATGGCAAATAAATATTCTTGTAATCTTGTAATAACAATATCACCCAAGGATCACTGCAAATAGCAATGAAGATGGCACAGAGAGGAGTTCCTATATTTTTACATCTCCCACGGTTTGAAATGTATCAATTCTATTTCAAATGCAAAGAAACACAAGCATCACTGAATAATGAACACCAGCAACACCCACTTCTCTCGGCTGTCTATTCTGAATGTTTTGGTGCAGCAGCTGTGAGTCTTTTGTCACAGACAGGTTTCCTTTCACAATAACAAAAAGATGGCTAGGACTCTTGATTTAAGGTACTCAGGAGCAGGCCAATGTAAGAGTGTGCTATCAGTTTACTAAACATGGGCTTCCTCTCTCAAGTGGCAGGCAAGTTTCCAAACACTCCAACCTCCAGCCCTTTGAGACTACCTAGGCAACATATACAATACACTAACATTCAAAAGGCCGACTTCTTGTCCACTGAAGTTGGTGATCTCCAGCTGTTCCTTCAACTCAATCATGTAGGCCAGAGACTTGAGCCACACCTTGACACTGCCAATGTGGAACTCTGCTTCATAGTCATCCACAAAGGGATCTTTCTCCTGCAAGCACAATCATGCAGAATGACCAGCATGTAAAACAACACAGATGAACCCCACTCCAGTGCAGTCAATGAGCAAGCAGCATGCTTGCTGACCATCGGGTAAACATAATACAAGCTCAGAATTGTGCTGTCAATGAGCAACTTTACTGAATTAACACCAGGTCCAACACAGCCCCCTGTGTTATGATGACTGGCTAAGCAGTCATGTAAGTAACCATAAAACAAACAGATACTGACCAAAACATTTTTTTATTTTTTTTATTTTTGTTGTTGCCCGACCTCAGAGGCACTGCTCCCACTCGTCCCAGCATCCCCCACCTTCAGCCACACCTAGGGCTCATTCCGCATCGTGGCCCCACCCCCAGAGATCCACAGGAGGAGACGTCAGATCATTGGTAGGCTGCCATCCGAAGGAAACACTGCACTGCTGCTGAGTCACTTCGGTGGTGTTCAGTAGTGCCTGTTCTGACTGAACATATGCAGGACACCACCTACTATGTCCCCTACTGATGACAATGTCAGCTAGTCAGCTAAGTCGCGGAGTCAGACTGAGTGAGCATCCCCCCAGAGAGCAGACCACCACTATGTCCCTCCACCAATCCTCCTATGTGGACTCTCTGACCTTAAGGGCTTTGATCAGAACTGCCTCAGGCAAGGGAGGAGGGAGGAACACCGAGACTGAAGCCACCGACGAAAGCATAGCATGAAGGGCTACAGAAGCTGAGACTTTTTATTTATGCAGTGATTGATGAGGATGAGGATGATAACTGATGATGCTATGGAGATCCATTTTCAGTTTCAGACTACTTGACAGGGCCGCAGACCATGCTTACTGTCATAATTATCCTGGTGTTAACCAGGCCCGGGAACTGCAGGCACCTGCAGTGTTGGTCAAGTAATTAGAGCAACACCCTCAAAGACGCATCCGTGAAGTGGATGAAGCTTGGCTGTGTGGTTCCAGCCTTCCCATGGGGCCCATAGCACTCCCAGCTCTGAGCAGGAGCTGGCCAGGGCTGAAAAATCCCACATGACTCTGATGGAATTTGAACCCCAGACCTTCTGACCGGCAGTCTGATGCGCTAACCACTGCGCAACGGGGGGCCGGTGATTCTGACAATGTTGGTTTTATATATATATGGGTCATTCTCCTGAAAACTGGTCAAATTGTGACACAGAGGGTAAAAATTCAAAGTGTGAATTTTTTAATGCTATTATTTGGAAATGAAAGCTTGACATCTCTTGTGTACATAAATATAAGACATAAATTGACAGGGTGACAGGAACTTGGTTAATTGTGCATTATGTTACATCATAGGTCAGCGTCTCGCATGTTACAGAAGACACCAGACATGCATGAATAGAGTCGGCTCAGTGGCCAGTTTGAGTCTTGCCTTTTTTATTATACAATATTTCCTAATTAATAAAGGAATATCTGTCACTTCTGACATTAAAAAAAAAAACTGTCCTGCCTCTTTAACGATTTTGGTTTAAAATGTCTTCTTCGAAGTACAGACATGCACGAAATAGATTACACATTTCTTTTCCTTAGTACCCCTCCTCCCCCCAACCCCAAGGTATTTTGGAGGAGGGGTGAGGATGCATTGCACTAACTTGGTCTGAACCGTATATACACATGTCAGAGGGATACTTGTTTCTTGCTTTCTAAAGTTAATAACCAATTGCACTTAATTAGTAATCTGTCTCACATGTTATGTGGACATCATCACAAGTACAAAAGGATATAAGATAACACACTTGAACCATTGACCAAAAAACTTAATAAACAAGTATATTCATTACAAAAGCAATGTTCGTTCCACATTTTCTCGATTGGAACCGGTATTGACCCCTGCTGTTGATATCGGGATAGCCAAGAGTGGCAGCAATCTAGTCCATGGTCCCCCAAGCCATATTCTCTGTCTCATGCCCTGTGTAAAAGCAAGAAAAATCTTTTCACAGTGTCTTATCCTGTCTTGTGATGATGTACCATCAAACAAATTTGGATTGCAAAATTTTCAGTATTTCTGAAGATCTAGTAGAAATGATTGTGGCTTTGACCGTGAACATCACAAAATGATATTTCTGAATGATACTCTGGCTGATGATGATGCATCACCATACTAAGTTTGACCGATGAGAGATATTGTCCAGGCAAACATTCATTGAAGTTCAGAACCTTCACTGTGACCTTGACCTTGAATACAGTAAAGCAACCTTTTCACAAGACACTCCAGCTAATGAACATGCACTGTCAAACTAAGTTGGTCACCAAAAAAATCAGCAGTTCAGAACATATAACAGAAATAGTCATATTTGATTATATGAAACTGAAATTCAGTTACTGTGACCTTGACCTTGAAGATAGAAACCCATTTTTTCGCATATGACGCTCTGTCATTTTTTCGCATATGTCTCCCCATACTGGGTTTGGTTACAAATGGTTCAGCAATGCATAAAATATCATCCAAACTAATATTAACTGAAACTTTTAACCTTGGCTGTGACACTGACCTTGAACACAGCAATCCAACATTTTCACTGGACACTTCTTTGCTTGTGATGATCTACACTCAAACTGAGTTTGGTTGCAAAAGACTCACTGGTTTAGAACTAATAAAAGATACAGTAGAAACCGTCATATTTTGATTATATAAGCCCACACTGTGACCTTGACCTTGAAGATAGAATCCCATTTTTTTGCATGACATTCCGGCTCATGGTGGTGCACCACAATACCAAGTTTGGTTACAAAAGATTGCAAACAAACACTCAGCCGAGTGGGAACAAATATGTGTCACAAGCGTTACATCTCTCACCCCTGAAGACACACAGTGCTTTCCCTTTTCTAGTAAAATAATACACCACACACAGCACAAAAAGAGGTCAAACGTTACTGCCGCAAGTCAGCTGATGTGGACTGGTATGTTAGGGTAGGTTGAAAGTCAATGGTACAAGCAGAAATAATTATATTGTGTGCTCGCATATTACATCATTGTAAGACACCACGTCAACCACCCCTGAAGAAATGACTAATTTATTTCGTATCTACTCTTTTGTCATCAAACAAGCATTAAAAATAAGGTGCAATGTGGATATCTACTAAGCTGATGAAAAAAAGACATTTTTTTTAGTTTCTGTTGTGAACAAGTCACAATATCGTGATACACACTCAGAAGACACCATCGGTAACGTGCGAGACACTGATTATCTTTCGTTTGTTTGGAGCTGTTAATAGCAAGCAACACACAATAAATACCATTTGTATGTAAGAACTGGCCTCCTTTCTCATGAAACCTGTTTTATTCAATCATGAACGATTCCAAGGAAATATCTGCGATCAGCTAACCTTCCCAAAGTCATGTCACAAATGGCGGCCATGAAAATGTCGCTATTTTTACCAAAAAAGGCTCACAGTGCAAGAAATAATGATGCATTTACCTATTGTGGCATTACCCTTATTTCTCCAAACACATTACATCAGCAATATAGCAGTAGTTTAAAAAGTTTCATGTTTAAGATTAATTTTTATTTCATCAGGAAAGCGGCACCTTCTTTGGTCCAGTTTTCAGGAGAATGACCCATATATATAATCATACTGTGTGTGTGTGTGTGTGTGTGTGTGTGCGTGTGTGACTCAGTCTCTTCTCTCTCCTCTCTCTCTCTCTCTCTCTCTCTCTCTCTCTCTCTCTCTCCTGTGTAAAACTGGCTTTTACTCTGTGTGGTTACAGCAGGGTGTTGGAAACGTCAAATCATTTTTGTGTGTCTTCAAGCAAAGATTGTTAGACATGTTCACCCAGGAGTAGACTGCTGACATCAGAGACAAAGAAAGCTATGAAACGTATCGATCTTTCAAAGTTATGTTTGAAGCAGAAAAATAGTTATCAGTTATTGGTGGTATATATTGTTTCAGAGTAGCACTGATGCAACTCTGATTTGGTGTACTTCCAATAAATAGCAACATGTATATAGATACAGTGACTGCATACCCTACAAACAAAAACTGTGTATTTTGTCAAAACCAGGTTGAAAATGAAGATCACTTCCTTTTGGTTTGTCCTCTGTACACAGATCTAAGAAACCGATTTCTTAAACAAAAAGGACTCCACTTTGGTGGCCGGCACATATTACTTTGTCGTCATCTACCACTATAATGTCTCACTCTCTCAGTGTGACTGTTTTGTCCACTTAAAAAAAAGAAGATATATTGTTTTATTTGGTTTGCTTGTTTTGTTGTTTGTATTTCTTATTTGTCCATCTGCGTGCACAATTTAGTTTATGTGTTTTGGGGTTTGTATATGGGCCTATGGCCAAAATACAATAAACCATCTGATGTCTGAAGTCTCTCTCTCTCTCTCTCTCTCTCTCTCTCTCTCTCTCTCTCTCTCTCTCTCCCATATCTCCCCCTCTTCTTCTCTTCTCCCCTCTCTCTCCATTATATCTGCCCACCTCTCTCTCCATTATGTCCCACCCTCCCATTGTTTATCACCATCTCTATCTCTGTGTCCATTATATCTCCCTCTCTCCTCTCTCCTCCTCACTCTCTCTCTCTCTTCCAGTTACACCTCCCCATATCTCTCCATAATATCTCCCTCTCCCCCTCCACTCTCATTTTCACTGATGAAGGATTCAGGATTTTACCCAAACATTCATCCATTTCTTTTTCCATCTCTCTTGAAGCTACACCTTCCTCTCAGTTCTTGGTGCATTTTCACCAGATCATGACTTCTTCCAAAGCCCAACACAAAGCCCATTTTCATTTGTCCATAGCTGTTGAAGCAAGCGGTATAAAGACAACAGAGAGAGTATCTACTCACAGGAGGCAGATCCCATTCCTCTCCCTCCTGGAAGTTGTCATACATTTCCTGCATCACAAACTTGCGGTTGAGGAACTTCTGTCGAGACCAGATCCACTCATGCTTTGTCTCCAGGTTGATCACTCGGATCATCACCTGCAAGTCATTAAACATTTGCAGTTGATGACCTTCCATTGTGACCACATCTAACTCACCTGAAGTCTCCAGGTGGACAACATAGATCCTTACATGTGTCATAACTCCTCCTACATCATCTCCTCTGTTACATCATCTCCTGTCTGTTCAATTTGGACAACATAATTCTCTCAATATGGGACATCAGTACATGCCAATCACAAGCCTTTCCAAAGTATTGTCCAGTTTTCAAGTTAACTTCAAAGCCATTAGGAAGGTTTCTAGACCAACCACAAATTATGACTAACACCAAAAGAGCCATATTCAACAAGAAATAAATGATGGACTACGTTTGGTTGTTTTGTTTCCTTGGGCCTTTGTTTAAATTCCTTCACTTCCCCAGCCTGTGAAATTTCCAGGCTGAAAAATGTACATGCACACACCTGCAAACAGCACATTTTCTGGTCTATAACAAATCAGCTTTGAATACCATATATTTTGATGGAAATCCATTCACATGCTAATGCAGAAAAGGGGAAAAAATGCTGAAGGATTTGAAAATCTGAAACAAGAACGGCTGCTAGCGTTCTAAAACAAGATCCAAACATATAAAAGGTTCGAAAGGACACTATATATTAGGTGTTGCCAACATTCTTCCAAGCACTGGACAGGAAAACAACATAGCTCAACCAAAAACAGATAAGTGATTTAGCTTTTCATCTCATTTTCATTGTTTTTTGCCATTTAACTGTTGTTTAAGTGTCGTTTTGTAGCTTGATAAAGGGGATTACCCCAAAAATTTGCAGTCTGTGTTTTTGTCCTAATAAATAGTGTTCTTTTGAAAACCTTTATATCTTTGATTTCAAGTTTCACACTTTTATTGGTTCTTTTAAAGCGGCTCCATGGCAGTGAAAGGGTTAAAGTTTTAGCTACCTCTGTGCGCCCCTGCAGTTCTCCCCTGGCTTCAGGGGAGACCACCATCAGCTCAAACTTCATTTTCTTGTCCAGGTCCTCTGAGATGGAGTTGGCCTGTTCCACTGCTGGCATCAACTCCATGATGTCTTCCTGTAGTAGGGTCTCATCTGCAGGCAGGCAGGCAGGCAGGCAGGCAGGCACGCACACACGCACACACACACACACACACACACACACACACACACACACACACAGGTATACACAGCTAGTTATTTTGTCACATTTGAAAGAATGATTTTCAAAGTTTCTATTGTCTTTAGAGATGAATTTAGGTTAGAGTAACTGAATAAAGCAAGTGGTTGCAAGCACAGACACATTACTCAATCCCTGCTTAAAGGCTGACCATCCTAGAATATCTGAAATAATATGTGACCCTCTCCCATGAAACCTGTCTGAAGTCACAGCTCTCAAAAATATAGACCAACCAAATGAAACCTACAAATGTGACATCTGTCATTCAATATTCTCATGCCTTCAAAACTGTGTTAAAAACTCACCTCTACAAGAAAGTGCTTTCAAATTATCATTGTCTTCTTATTTGCCTCCCCTGTTTACCCTCCCTCACCCCTTGTTACATGCCTTCTGTGCGCCTTTGTGTGTGTGTGTGTGTGTGTGTGTGTGTGTGTGTGTGTGTGTGTGTGTGTGTGTGTGTGTGTGTGTGTGTGTGTGTGTGTGTGTGTGTGTGTGTGTGTGTGTGTGTGAGGAATACAACATTATGACTATATAACTGAATTTTGAGGTTTTAATGTATACATTATCATTGATCTTGTAAAGTGCAGTGTGCTAACCCTTGTCAATGAGACACGATGCTATAGAAACGACCGCTATACTAATCATTATTATAAATTGAAATATTTGCACATTATCAACGTTTTCAGGCCAACTTGCATCCTTGCCTGGGGTCCCATTTATATCACCATGCTGACTGGTCTGAAGAACACTATTCCCATAAGTACAGCCTCAGCATTCACAGCTGTTTGCCTTCTTCACATCCCCCCCCCCCCCCCCCCCCCCCCCCAAAGCATTCATGGTCGCATGTATGTTAAAGAATTTTTCCTCACCTCTGGACTTGTTCTCCATGTTGACGTCAAATCCAGAGCGTTTAGCAATCTCCTCCTGGGCCATTTCAAATGTCACCTCTGGGAAGGGAGTCTTTGATGAGTCTCTCTCTTTCGGGTTGCAGAAGACAAAGTACTGAGTTGTGCCAAACACAATCCTGGGGTAAAGAACAAGACAGTTACTGAGGTGAGATCATGCTATAAAAAGTAGGAGACCACAAAGCATCTATTGGTGCTCACATAAAAAAAATAAAAGGCAGGTTGGGGAATAAGAGCTATCAGTCCTTTGTGCTCTTTTTCTCACAACAGTGAGAACCAATCAATAGCAGAAGAGGAAGGGATTCAGTGACTGTTTATCACACCACTGCTACCACTTCCTTCCTGGTTAACATCACAGCATGAACAATCAATATAAAAACATAACTCCAACTGCATCACTGACAACACACACACACACACACACACACACACACACACACACACACACACACACACACACACACACACTCATGCACATCTGATTCATGCACTTTAACAAACAGACACTAACTGACTCTGAGTCTGACTGACCAACCAACTGACTGATCAACCAGCACTAACTGACTAATCAACTAGCACTAATTGACTGATCAACTAGTACTGACTGATCAGCTAGTCCTGACTGATCAACTAGCACTAACTGACTGATCAACTAACACTAATTGACGGATCAAATAGTACTAACTGACTAATCAACTAGCACTAACTGACTAATCAACTAGCACTAACTGACTGACAGACTGAAACAGAATGATGTACCTCTGGTGGAGTTTACATATACATACCAGAGTTACTGTAGGTGATGTGTGACATCTTTCAAGTTCTAATTAACCCTCTTTTGTTGACTGACTGACTGATACAGGTTATGCATGACTGAGCATTCAACTGGCTGTTTGGCTCTGACAGATTGACACTGGCTGACTGACTGATTGTCTGGTACACTGTCCATCTGGCACCAGCCAACTGACCCTACTGAGGGAACAGAGAGTGTGTCTGGCACTGACCTGTCATTATGCTTGAGAGGTGTCCTTTCCACAACAGCTTTGCCATTGAGCAGGAGACGTGCATTCTTCTCCAGTGGCTCCAGGGAGTATGTGCCTCCCTCCTCCTCTCTCAGTTCAGCATGGCGACCTGCGATTCTGACCAACAAGCAAATCATTTCCACTGTCAGTATTCACTTCTATCTGTAACTGATGTACAGCTGTGGTGGACATTTCAATGACTGAGTGAACATCAAATTCTGGCTGCAGTGGAACTTTTAACTCTTTCAAGGCTTTCTGCGTCTTAAGACGCGGTACTTTGCACTACACTTGACGACGATCCGCGTCTTCGGACGTGGTAAAAATTAAAGATTTTTAACGGTCTTACCGACTTTCAAGTTGACTGGAGGCAATTATATTACACTAACTGCATCAGTTTTGGACACTTTTGGTAATCCCCCTTAGTCCAGTTGAGTGTTCCTTTGTCTGTTTTTGCATTTGTAACACGTGTGACAAACTGACGAAAGTTGTACGTTTCAAATGGCGGCGCACAGAGTGAACATGCGCTACTCAGCGAGGGAAACTGGAATTAGTACTGAATGAGGGCTCAGATCTAGAAGATTTTTCTGGCAGTGGTTCTGAAGAGAACATTGTTGATTCTGGCGAGGAGTTTGTGCCAGTAGAGCTTGAGGCGGACTGGAGTGACAGCAATAATAACATCTTCATTTTCATCATTGGGATCTGTGCAACCAGTAGAATAAAAAAATTTTTTTACTACATTTGGACAGTTCCTGCCTTGCTGTTGCGACAGAGAAAGGTATATGATATGACTCTATGGATTATATTATTTATCTGACAAGTACACATCCCAAGTTTTCTAAAAATGTATATGTTTATTTATTATTCCTAGTAGTTTATTTACTACAATTTGTTTTAATCGGGCAAAAACAGCGCGTCTACAGAAACCAAGCACATCATTTTGTGGCGTCTTGAATGAGTTAAGAGAATGGCTCTTGTGAGGAATTTCTGCTCCAGAGAAATTCCTGTTGCAAAGATGTAATCTGATGCTCCTAGCCATCATATTTTGGCAGAGTTCCACAGTACATACACCTATGCTTGTTTAGGATAATCATTTTCTGTAGTACAAGAATGTTCATTTCTAACCATATAAGGATGTGTTTTGGTACACAGTGGGGATGCTTGCTTTCTATGCTACAAGAAAGAAAAAAATGAAACAGAATGAAGCCCACTTGAGGATGTACCTCTGGTGGAGTTTATGTCCCTTGTATTTACATGCATGCCAGGTGAAAAAATGAAACAGAATGAGGCCCACTTGAGGATGTACCTCTGGTGGAGTTTATGTCCCTTGTATTTACATGCATGCCAGGTGAGAGTTACTGTAGGCAACTCAGGCCATTGCTGTTTGCTTGTGTTATATATTTTGAATGCGAATTAACTCCCTTGTGTGTTTATGCTAGAAGAAAGTAGAGTTCTTTTTCTCAGCGTGGGGATGCTTGCCTTCTATGGTACAAGGAAATTCATTTTCTACACAACAGAGAAGCTCGATCATCATTATCTACAGTAAAAGGGTACTTGTTTTCTACAACACCGGACTGCTTCTTTTCCATAAGCACTGCATGAATACAAACATGTTCTGACTGCCAACTGAACCACTGTCGCAGCCTTACCCAGGTCCCTTCAGGACTAGCTCTGTGCTCTCCTCACGGCCATTGCCGATGGTGATTTCTGGAGCATCAATGAAGTGCACAATGTGGCCCGTCAGCATGGGGTCCATGTTAAGGTTGTAGATGTGTGGTACTGTCTTCCTTTTCTCTGCGATCTCTGCAGCATGGGTGTCCCCCTAATAAGAGACAAAGAGGAACCAATCATCAGGAACATTCTAAATGCCTCATTTCAGGACAAGCAGGGCAGGGCAGGGAGCTTGGCAGCAGTACAGCACAGAGATTCTTTTACCACTGTGAGATTACATGGCTGATTTTTTTTTTTTAAGTGTAGTGAATAAACTTTATCATAAAGGGAAAGGGGGGGGGGGGGGCAGACCAGAGAACCTGAAGTAAAATCCCAATGACCACCATGAAAATCTATTTTGCATTGGTGTGACACTGGTATTACATGTTTTAGGTGAATCTGAACAGTATACAGTGAACAAATTTACCACCTCCAATGGGGTCCAACTCCCATCCATAATACGTTGTTGTTTTTTGCTGTTGGTTTTTGTTGTTGATGGTTTTTAGGGGGATCAGAATAAATGGAGTCTTACTATAAATGCCAATGACATGGCCTTAAGAAGAAAAGCCCCTTGTAAATGAATACTCATGTTGTGTTTTGCTCTTAGGCACAAGTAAAAAAAGCTAAGACGACTCACTTTTAAAATTGAATATTAAAAATAAATCCAAAGTAGCATCACATCAGACTACCCCATGTCATAAAAAAATGGTATGAACAGGTAAATCCTAATCAAGATTATTGCTGTGCAAAGTATCCACTTAAACAGCACCCCTATTCATCCACACCCATCCCTGCCCTCATTCAATACAGTTAATCTACAAAAAGTCAAAAAATATTATGTCTCAAATGTGTCCCTTGAATGCATGCTACAGTCACTAAAACTGACATTTTGTGACTGTCTGTGCACATAATAACTGTACAAACTTTGAAGTCAGTTGAATAAGACCCCATTGAGAAAATATCACTAGGTTTTATCATTCCCTCAAAGCTAGCAGAAGAACTGAACTGGATGCAAACACATGGAGTGAGACACTGACCCCAGCCAGCTGTGCCTCCTTGAGTCGTTCCTCAAAGGTCTTGGCCATCTCCTCCATCTCCTTCTGGTTGTTCTCTAGCCGACTCTTGTACTCCTCCTCCATCTCCTCCTTCAGCTTGGCCAGCTCTGGGTTGCAGTAAATCAGGCAAATCCTCTTGTCTTAGTCTTCCTCTTAACCACCACAGAAAATGGTCTCCATCCGCATTTTGTACACCCCCTCACCCTTCCACCTCTTTCTCTATCTACATTACCTACTGTCCTCATTATTCTCAACCTCCACCTTGTAGCCTTTCACATCACATCATTGCTTGGGTTCCTTATTATTCTACCACACAACCCCTGCTCACTCCATATGACTAATCAGACACCCAAAATCACTCCATGACACTGATCACACAGCCCCCACTCACTCCATTCCATGGTCATACAACCCCACTCACTTCACATCACTGACCACACAACCCCCACTCACTTTATATCACTGATCACACAACCCCCACTCACTTCATATCACTGATCACACAACCCCTACTCACTTCATATCACTGATCACACAACCCCTACTCACTTCATATCACTTATCACACAAGACCCACTCACTTCATATCACTGATCACACAAGCCCCACTCACTTCATATCACTGATCACATAACCCCTACTCACTTCATACCACTGATCACACAACCCCTACTCACTTCATATCACTTATCACACAAGCCCCACTCACTTCATATCACTTATCACACAAGCCCCACTCACTTCATATCACTGATCACACAACCCCCACTCACTTCATATCATTGATCACACAACCCCTACTCACTCTTATCCTGAGGTGACTCTATGTGGATGAAGTGATGTTAAAATCCCAAAACTGACTAATAACCCACTCACTTCATGCCACTGATCACACTACCATCACTCATGCCATTCGTCTCAACCTCCACCTTGTTCCCTCTCAGATCCTCATCATCATCTTTCATCAGTTTCACTCTGATATGACTGTCATGGTTGACTGGGTATTAGAAGCCAATTTCCATTGTATTCAATGCTGTCATTCGTGGTGGCACTGCCAGACAAAATGACTTAAGTGACACCCCCCATTCCCAACTCCCTCATTGTGTGTACCTAGTGGCATCACACTAAGATCCTCATCATCATCCTTCATTACTTGGTGGCATTGCCAGACAGAATGACCTTCAGTGACCTCCCCCCTCACCCCACTGACTCCTTCATTGTGTGCACTTACCAGCATCACTCAGCTCCTCATCATCATCCTTCATCACTTCCATGGTGGCAGAGCCAGACAGCATTGCCTTGAGGCGTTCGTTCTCCTCCTGCAGCTCTCGGATCAGTTTTTCTGTGGGATCCTCATTTACCATGGCCTTTGTCTTGATCTGTTTAGCGCGATCAGCTACCATGAGGAATAACAATATCTGGTTACTCAAGTGGGATCAGCTGCCATTGGGAATCAAAAACCTGGTTACCTGTGTGCACTCTTGTCAGCATTATGGTCATTGTATGAACAGTTCATCTACAGAAAGAATACATGAAAATATGTATGCTTGCTTCAGTGGCCCACTCTATATAATCCACAAATACAAAAAGGCCATACCAACCAAAAGGGCCCAGAAATATGGTATGGTATGCACATAATTCATCTTTTTTGTAATTAACAGTAATAAAAACTGGATCCAAACACATAAAATTGTTATTGTTGTTTTTTGTTTTGTTTTTTGTTGTTGTTGTCTTTTTGTATTAACATTTTGTGTAAACCAATATGCCATTAAAACAGACATCTGACAAGCCAGGAAACCATTATGTGTTGTCTAATAATAAATGTTACAGGCATTTGTCTTATCCATCAGGTGTGTATCTTAAATGTATCAAGTGCTAAGACACACATCAAAATCATCTTCTGTGCAAAATCTGGTTCTTTATGTTCAACACAAACATCGTGTGCGTACCCCACAACACAGTAATAAATATGCTTATCACACCTTACAGACAGACAAACAGTTGCAACATGATGTTTTCCATTGCTGATGTATTA
>JABMCL010001371.1:0-45000 GCA_018857735.1 Alviniconcha marisindica | reverse complement strand
TTATTTTTTGATTGCCGGCTTTACAGCCGCAATGACGTATTTATTTATAATTTTGTAAAACTTCAGAAATTAGGTATTTATTATAATTTTATATATTTATAGCTAGTATTTATGATGCAGACTTTCAAAATATTTTATAGAAGTAGGAACAGGGCTTAGATTAGATGGATTTGGGATTTGCAGATTTAATCGGTTGCAGAACTGTGATTCTGGCGCCGAATTTGGTGTGTGTGTTTGTTATCCAGGCTTATTTCTTGATTTTTAGGTAAATAAGTAGGAGGACTGCGTATATAGTGAATGTTTGGTGTATCTTAGGGCCCTAGGTTCGAACCTGTAATAGTTTTTAGGGGTATAGGTCATGTTGTAGTTAATTAATTTGAGGTTAATTGCTGCGAATGCGGATCCACGGCTGGGCTCACAGAGTTAATCTTATTTTAGCTTCATTTGATAGACTAGATAACAAGGATAATTTTTGATAGATAAGAAGATAATGGTCCGCAGGTTTTGGCATTTTAAACCACGTTATAATGTGTTTAGTACTTTTTGAGTTAGGGCCCAATCAAAAGTTAGAAGAAACACAAGCTAGTAGTTTGAAGTTCCTCGGGCAGCCAGCACAGATTTTGCTGGACAGTGCTGTCCGTGTGGTCCGCCCAGCTGACATAAATAAGAGGCGAGTGCAGCAGGTAGCAGCCATCTTGATTTAGTGTTCCATTGGCCTGGGTCCATGACTGCATTGCAGCCACAAGTTCGGGAGAATCACCTCGTTGCCATTAAGTTGGATAGCCATTTGCTCAGTTGTTGTGTTGTTTATGCTTTGATGTATGATACTATGTATGTGTTGATTAGTTTGATACTCACTGCCACTGGTTCAGGTTGTTTTGTTTATTCAGTCATGTTGCTGCTATGAATAATGTCATGGTGGAAGGCCAAATTGAGTGATGTATTTTGACTTAGGATGTGGTCAGTAGCAGGAGAATTACAGTAACACTATGATGTGTCCCCCTCAGTCCAATACTGTAGGATGTGTGGTACTAGGCTAGGCCTAGTATGTGAAGTTACTTGCAATTTAAGGAAACATCTAGTCAATAGATTCCTAATATGCAATTGCAAGACAGTCATGTGTAAAGTGTAACATATTGCAAAGTTGCAATGCTTTATAGAGAGGTGGCTAGACTATCAGCTGCCATATGTGGAAGTTGTCTGCTACAGTGATAGACTACTGTCAATTTGTATTATTGGTCACCCCAAGTGCCATCTTACAAGAGTAGAGTGCCGGTTGTTGATAATTGTGGATGTGGGCCCCATTGCTCATTCATAAAGTATTCTCTTCAAGGTCAAGTGTCAGTATACCCATAGATAGCATGCAAGCTGGCCAAACAGCATCATAGTTTTTTTGGGGCATTCACACCTGGCTGACTGACTCGGTGGCAGTGTAGCATTCGTGACCTGTCCTTATTCTATTTTGCTTTGGTTTTGACTGGTTAATCTAGTCATTGTAATATATATATATACATATACATTAGGTATAGTATGTAGTATTGTATTTGTAGTATTTGTTCATAATTGGTCATAAGTTTTACTTATTGACTTAGTCATATTATAGTGGGGTTTTTTTTCTTGTTTATAAAGTTCATAACTTTCACTTACTGACTTGGATTATAGTTCTTATGATCTGTTACTTGTCTATAAATGTTCATGACAGTTTTACTTATTTAGTTATATTACAGTTATTGTTAATGACAGATTTACTTATTGCCTTAGTCATATGGTTATTATTATGTTTTTACACTTACACCTCAGGAGTGATTATGCTTGTAGTATGGCCAGAATGCCCTGTATATAAATTACAGTGATGATTGACCCCCATTATTACATTTTGGTGTTCAGTTACTGTTGTCATTATTCCCCCAGCCCCTGTCTGTCTGTAATCTTGTTATTTTAGATGACTTGTTTGTTTTGTATGTGTACACCTATGGTGTTGGTAGTCTTTTAAATTCTCTCTCCCTCTGGCATGGTGTGAATGTATTTCATTGAGAGTATTATGTAGTTGTTTCATATACTTTGATGAAATGTTCCATGCAACCTTCCCCTCACCCCTGATATGACTGGTTGTGTAAATAAAAGTATCCCTAGCATGTGCCGAGTCAAGATGAGTGATAGTTGTGGACTGATAGAATTGTGCTGTGACATGATGGTACATCCATCATACTGTGTTCATAACAATGGTTTTGTGATGTTTCCCCCCTTACACATGGTCAGTACTACAGTTGCTTAGTTTTATAGTGGTTTCAGATTATTAAGTTCTAGAATGGTATGTCATGTTGCTTTATTAATTGTTGTGTGAGTACTTATGTCACTTAGAGTTGTATGCATTTCAATGAGAGAGTATTATGTAGTTGTTTCATATACTCTGATGAGATGTTCCCTGCAACCTACCCCTCAATCCCTTAGTATGCTTGAATGTGAATGATGGCGAGACGTTATTAATGGATGTTGTTCTGTGATGCGTCCATTCCGTGTCAAACGGTGTCAGTAGTAGTTGTTCTGTCAACTTTGACTTACAGTGTTCCTTCAGTTCATGCATATTGTGGTTAGTGCATTTTATTATTTTATACATTTCATTGAGAGTACTATGTGGTTGTTTCATAGGCTCCAGTGTAATGTTTCAGGCATAACAATGACTTAGTACTATATTATAATTTTGGATGTTGATTTCAAAAACATTATATGCTATATATTATTATTATTATGTGTAAATAATGTATGCTCGGCTGGACCTACAATTGTGTTTATTGTTTGTCACAGCGTGCTTTCTTCACAACCAATAAATGGTGAAACATATATTTTGAGTCTGGAGTCTATTCCCCACGACCTGTCACAGATGTTCATTCTTACCCATCTGAATGTTTTGATCTTTCACCAGAGGTATAAGACTACAAATGCCTCATACTGAGTATGTTGCAGTCCTGCCCTAGTGACTGTAATTAAGCTAGCAACATAGAGGGCTATTACATTTTTATGAACCCTGCTAGCACAACTGTCCATCAATTTGTACCACTTACAGTGGCACTGCCAAACAGTAATTTAGAAGTAAGAAACAGCTCGGTGAAAAGTAAGAAAAACAATGAATAAAGAAATGAGCTCAGAAAGGAAACAGTTTTAAAGTTTAAGGACAATGCAATCATTTATTCATTATTTTTTCTTTAACCATGTATGCCACTTCTTTTCTTTTCCTTTCTTTCCTTCTGTCTTTCTTTTTTGCTCACTTTTATTTGTTGTCTCTCCTTTGTTTCTTTTCCTTTCTCTCTCTTTTGTTTCTTTCTTTCAGTGTTCATTTATACTAGATGCAAACCCTGCTACTACCCCCACCCCACTCATCCTAGCCCCACCCCTACCCCTACCACACTCTCACCCAAACCTCACTCTCACCCAAACCCCACTCTCATCCGAACCCCACGGGATGCTTTGGCTGATGACTGTGTATTATTAAACTAAGTTTGGATGCTAAAGAATAAGCAGTTCAGAGGGTACTTCAAAAACACCGAAACTTGACACTGAAGATAGCAAACCAATTTGTTCTCTGATGCTCCCAAAAATCTAAAACAAGGATGACTTCTAGCATTCTTAAACAAGATCCAAACACATAAACAGTTTAAAAGAACGCTAATTTAATGTGACAATACAAAATGTGCAAAAAGTTTGAGGAAGCCCCTTTTTCAAAGTGACAAAACAACAGTTAAATGGTGGTAAATCAAAATGTGCTTATCTGGATGTGGTTGGGTGTGTTGAATGACTGTAATGTTTGGAAGAATTACAAATATTGTCATATTAAATTAGCATTCTTTTCAACCATTTATGTCTTTGGAGAGATCTATGACATTCCAGCTCATGATGATGCACCACCATACCAAAGATTGGTCACAAATGATTGCAAGGCTCAGAAGATATCCAGACAAAACCTAGACACACAGGTAGACAGACAGACACACAGACACAGTAATCCCAGTATCTCCCCAACCCCCAACTTGGTTAAAGGGAGCTGGGGCGGGGGAAGGGGGGTGGGGGGTACAAGACTCAGTCATATTTTGCTTTTGTGGCTGGATACTGAGAGCCACTGTACATTGGGACATACCATACCTTCTGAAATTGTGCAAGGGGGCTGAAAGATTGAAAAAGCCAATTGATCAAATGTATGCATTGCCCCTGTGCCTGCCATCAATATTTACATCTGACCATGGTAGCAGGCGTGACCTGCCTGGCTTCAGTAAACTGCCAACTGTTTACCTGCATAGCTAAAACCAGTCAATGCTCTAAATATGGATCACCACACTGCTGTCTGGCTCCCTGCCCACCTCCACTCAAGCATAGATCACAGTGAATGCACACTTCTTAGGGCTGACTGGCCAACAAAACTCCACAAAGCATTAGCCCCTTTTTCCCACAGACTCCCTCCCTGTCCCCAATACACCACCCCTTAAGTGGTGCAACCTGTCTAGCAATACCTGGACATTATTCACAAAGTTCATGCCCTGAGGGGGATCAACAAACACAGACATTAATGGTGTGGAAGCATCAATTTGTATCACCCCAGGGCTTGAATTCGGATAGCCCAACAATGACGTCAGGTGAATTCATACAGTAAGGCTGCTGATCAGTTTCATAAATTTTAAAGCTATTTCCATCCTAAAGTAAATCACACGTCATAAAGCTCTTGTGGGATCCATGCTGAACATGACATTGAAACAAAAGAAGCAAAAGACAAGAAGGTAGAGGTGAAAACAAGGTCACTTGTTACTACTTTCTGCAACGCTATGCATTTCTAAATACTAGAGGCAATCCAGAAGTTCTTCAAGTGATGCTATAACTTCAAAACAAAATGACTTACAGTAATGATCAGGGATTTTCAAAGCACTCTCCGTTGTTGTCCACACAGAGTTGCAGTTGCCTCAGCCATTTTTGGAAGGTGTTGCACATGAAGCTGTGAATTTGCCACTTTTGCAAGGTGTTGACTTCAAAAACAATTCTTTGCAACAAGGCCAGTTTTCAGAGTAAAAAGCAGCAAAGAGTCGCATGGTGCCAAGCTAGGGGTGCAGGCTGAGTGGGGCAGGACATGTAGCTTGTCTCCCTCAACATGCTAATTGTCTCCCTTGACATGCTAATTGTGACCCTGGCTTTGTGGGGAGCAGCATTGTCATGAAGTAATAATGTTCTTGCAATTCCCATGTTTGGTCGCTGCTCCTGGATAGTGGCAACAACTTTTGCCAGTATTGTTCCTGTGTAGTGGGCACCAGTCACTGTTGTATTCCTGGGCAGAATGTTGACCACTGATCACCCAGCATAGTTGAAATATATAGTGAAAATCCACTTCCTGCTCTGAAATCAGGTCTGAGAACTACTGGTCTGTATCTGGTTTCATTGATCTACACCACTTTGCTTGTTTTGATGACATGGCATGGAAACTCATAAAAGTTTAATCTCTGTGACAACATCAGTTAGTCGGCCGCTTTCAAAAATGGCAAGCATCTAGCTAGGACAGCTCCCTCCCTCCATTCTTTTGCCCTTGTCAGGAAGTGGGGTTCTCACTTTGTACACATCTTTTTGATATCAGTTCTTCAAGAATAATTTTGTGAAATGTACCACGTAAAAGGTAATAGGTTTCACTTATTCTCTTAATTGAGATGTGGGGTCATCATCTATAGAGCATTCCTCATCAGCTTGATGGTTTTCTCATCCATGGGATTTTGGGTGCTCTAAACTGTGGCTTATCTCTGGAGTCTCCCATGCTGCTTTGAAAATGACATATCCACTGGCAAACAATGTCATATAAACAAGATGCTCCATATGCAGATTCCCATTTTTTGTGAGGATTTTCATGAAACTGTCTCCAAGTTTTATATGTATAAAAATGTAAAATTGCAAATTTTCTTTTTCAGGTGTCATATGATTTCTGTCACATGATTTTATGTAATATCTTTGTGACAACGTCATAACCAGATGGTGCAAGTTCGTTGGAAGTAATTGAGGTAAGTAAGTAAGTTGGTGTTTTACGCCCAGTCAACCAGTACGGTTATATCAGGGCGAAAGTAATTGAGGTGATTTTTTTAAAGTAGAGAGGATCAACTTTGAACGGGTGCATAATTTAAATATTCATAAAAGAGAAGATATTTATCAACTTGCAGGACTTCTGGACTGGACCAAATAAATAGCACGTAAAATACCCCAGTCATTCTGCCAAAAATGCAGGTGGCAGGTTACAGCTGAACACGCATGCACCTTATGTATGTGGCTTTGCATGAAGTGACATGGTTGTATGGTGTATACAGAACGTGCTGAGATGGCAGCAGTTTCATGTGGCACTAGCCATGCCAGTGTTGTAAGTAAACCACTTCGGTGGATATTCAAAAACATGCTATCAAAAGCTATTCACTCACATAGAACCACATGCGAGTGCAGTAAGTCTGCTCAAGAGTGGAGAATAGCACACACACACACAAGTGCATGCAAACACACATAATTCAAAACACAGGCATCCACGCATGCGTGCGTGCCCACACACACACACACACACACATAGCAGAAGCTGAGACTGACCTGCTGGTAGCGTTCATGTTTGTGGCAGCCACAGTGCGGTTGGTGGTGCCCTCTTCCATTCGCTTCTCAATGTCCGCATAGCTGACCACCGGCACCACTTGCAGGCTCTCGGCTGACCAGTAACAACAACAATACATCCATGCTTTATTCTGGCCACCACTGCATGAACTGTGCAGACAATGATACGCATGAAAGTCTTGCTTAGTTCTACTGCCACTGAGGCATTCTCTTTCCCATTCTTGTAGAAATGCATTGTTTTTTAAATACTGATTGAACTAAATAATAATGTGAAAACAGGCTGCTCTTTGTAGTCAAGTGTGTAGCTAACTGCAATGATGTTGCTGTCCATATTGCCATTGCTACCCCTGCCTCCTTTTCTGATCATTGTCAGTTAGTAATTAGGAGTATTTTTCATATATATCTGATTTGGAGGTGGCCTTTCAGACCAACCTTCTCCTGATCTAATGATCTTTCCTCCTTTGCATTCATGCAGCTGCAAAGTTTGCTTATCTGTGACTTGAATGAGAGACAGAGTACACTGCTACTCAGTGGTCAATAGTCTGCAAGGGGGCCATCTGTCCAACAAAACAGCCAATTTCACTTTCAAAAAAACTGTCTAACCAACAACCAACAATCATGCATGCATGAGTAACACACCACAGCTACAATCCCACACACCAAGACTTGCTTTCTGGCATCCTTCCTCCAAACTCTGCCATAATTGGATACACTATTGGAGAAGCACAACTTGAATATCTCTGCATATCGGACTACCCCAAAACTGCACTTTTAATACAAAATAGACCCCTCTCATGTAATTGCTCAAACCCCATACTTCTACTTTAAGCAAAAATGTCTTGCTCTGTATGACAGAATATATTTTAAGACTTTAAGCAGTCTCTCTCTCTCTCTCTCTCTCTCTCTCTGAAACCTGCCTGAAACATTTTACCATATTGGTCTCCCAATCCCATTTATCACGCATTTACCCACCAAATGTTTGCTACTGATGATTTCACAGCCCCATGTATCCATCTTCATTCCTGCCTGTCTCATATCATGTTTACATCTGAACTTCATTTATTCCATGTGTGTACTGCTGTGTCAAAGATTAAAAAATGTGTACATATATAATCAGATCTAGAGCAGTCCCTTGTTTGGACAAGGGCTGGATGTAAAAAAGCATACATGCTTATCTAAGACTCTTGTAAATAAAGAATTTTATCTTATATCTCTCTAAGAGAGAAAGAGCAGTGAACAGTGGTAGTTCACTGCCTATGTCAGTTTCCATCCGCATTACTAGTTTCACGCTGTTCATTTCCAGATCGACTACATTTTGCATCTCAGCATGTCATGAAAGACAACGCTGAAAACTCCAACTTGTTGTTTTTTTGCTTTTTGGTTTAGTCATAAGTTCCTTCCAATAGCTCTGAGATGGTTGACAATAGGCCACCTACGCAAAAAGGTTAACAAACCAGCCAGGAATCTACCAGTACCAGTGAAAGGCTGAGATCTAATCCGGCCTCAGTGAAAAGTGTTGATTGCCATAGAAGGTTACAAGCTCCACGATATCCAAAGTAGTGCTGTTATCTGTCAAGCTTGCACAGAATTCCACAGTAGACATGAGAGGCAGAATTTCAACTGAAGGGGGGTGTTTTTTAAAATCACTGTCCACATGTGTAACGTACCATTGGTTGTATGCATTTTTTCATGACACTGCATTCGCTGTACACAAGATCAAAAAAGTGTTTGCAACCTGTGACCATCCCAAGTCTCAAGCTGTCACTTGTGTCAGTGCCTTCCATAAAAAAAAATTAAAAGTTTTGGTACTACGACTGTGGAATCATTGAAGTGCATGAGTAAACATCTGCCACAGATAAAACAAATAGCTCCATCATGATTCAAATGATCTGGGTATTATTTGTGCTGGTGTAAGCTATACAAACTTACTGCCATTTGAGTACCAATGAGAAACTGCCAGTTAGCTGACAGATTTTGGAAACCTATTGCATAACTAATTATGGCCAAGCTAGAAGGCTGCTGGAAAGCAAGGCTTGGGGTTTGTTACAAGCCATGGCACAGGCACCATGACATAAGTGTTGCTGTGGCCTAGCTACCACACAATTATGTACACACAAGTAACAGCACTTACTGACTTAGGCAACAGCCCTTCGGCAATGCAACTGAATCTTCACCCACAGCCCACCAGCTTATCCTCCCAGCCCTTTTCCAGTGCTATGCAGCAATCACTCTCACCATGCTGTACATGGACATGGAGATGTTTATTCTACAACATATATTTCATGATTTTGAAAGAAGTCTATTGGTCTTGCCATCTCCCGAATCTGATCTTTATTAGAATATTTTTAATAAGTTACGTGTAAAAGATTCATCTGAGCTTTAGTGGATTTGAAGTTTGTCTTATTATTGTTTTTTGTTTCTTTTGATCTTTGTTTCTCTAATCCTCTCTGTTTCTGTTGTTGTTGTTATTGTTGTTTGTCTGTTTGTTTGTTTTTGTCTAATTGCAAATGTGGTCCCTGTTTGTATGCGACACTTATTTCACAAAACCACAAACAAATGATTGCTTCATTGACCTACCATAGAATCCATTCTTGGGGTGCTGTCTGATGCGTAATCCTCCCTTCTTAGATGCTCCTTTGGGGTCCAGCAGATCACGGACTTGTTCATTGTAGATTTCCAGCATGCTGAAAGTTACTTCATACTCAGCATTTTCCCCACTAGACTTCTTGGCATCAATACCCTGGAATATGGCTTCACAGAACTGTGGCACCACACCTGTAACAAAACAAATTCACTGCACTTCAGGCATACATGTATACATTTTTCATTTAAAGAATTAAATCTGATCCAGCTCCAGGAAGGACTGATGCACCCAATAGATTCTTTGTGAACGGAGTAGGCTTTTTCTCTCTTAAGTTTTTTGTTGTTGTGTGTGTGTGTGTTGGTTGGTTGTCATTTTGTTGTTGTAGTTGTGTTGTTATGTTGTTGCTGTGTTTTTTGGGGGGTAGTGGGGAGGGTGCTTGATCTTACTCTGAGACCTAAACATATCACTTCAAAAGTCAAGTATTTGCTTGCTTTTCTTTTCCTACACTTCAACTTAGTAGTTCAATTGCAGTCAGAAATGCACAGGTGCAACGTGCTCTGGTTTTTGCTGGGGATCTCAAGCCATGAATCATCAAATGTGCCTGACAAAAAACAAAAACAAAACAAAAAGCATACACACACACAAAATATTCTCTGTGGTTCCTTAAGCATTGACTGGCAGTTTTGTAGGCAATCAACAAAGGATCATAAATATAACAAAGTTGCATTGTACTATTAGATCTTATTCATCTACATTTATTCTAATACATATACACACATGCACCATAACACTTTGAAAAGATGCTGATACCTCTGTGCTACTCTGTCATGTGTGTGCCAATAACAGTTATCCATGCCCCCATCAAAACTCCTTTCATGATGATACCTATCAAGACTTGTAAGCTGTAGGTAAGTGTACATGGTCAACACACTTGACATCTACAATATCTATGTCCTTCAAGAACACACTGAGCAAACCATTCCTGCTCACAGCCCATATGCATGGTGAGAAAACAACCCCCCTAAAGTGCAGATAGGGCTAGCCAGCCACCCTAATCACATTTAAAGTAACAGACCCTGTATAAAAATGATGGCTCTGATGATGGCTCTATAGAAGTAGAGGAGAAAATGAACATTTGTACAGACTGACACCATCCCAAATACCACTGAAGACCACAAATTATTCTCTTTTTTTCTTTCTTTTTTATCATCTGGCATTCAAGAAAATTTGGATTCACACATCAAGACACACTATAATCAAAACAGGCAGCAAAAGACTAGACAATCTTCAATAAGCAGGGGTCACAGCATCACTAACATCTGCTACAGTTGCCTCAAACTTCGAACTCAGTGAACTGTTGTCATGCAGTGTCCAATCAACATGTTGCACTGTTAGTAATGTGCAAGCCAATAGCTATTGACTACTCATGCATGTAGAAGGAGAGATGAAGTTATGAACTCTTTAGCAAATCAGAACTAGGGGCTATTTGCATTCAACTTTATTTGCTCATCATGCATATGGACCCAGATTGATAACGCCACATCCACACGTTTGGGTTGACAGAATCAGTCTTCCGTCCACTCAGACATTTAGTTGTGACTTGATGGTGGGGTGGCAGGTGTTCTCCAGATACAACATTTGCGGTTGACTGGCCATTAACACTCTCTCTCTCTCTCTCTCTCTCTCTCTCTCTCTCTCTCTCTCTCTCTCTCTCTCTCTCTCATGTATGCACACACAATCACATACATCCAGACACATGCTCAGGCATGCACACACAGCAACGCACACACACACACACACACATGCACAGAGCCTACCTCTATTGATGCCATAGCCCACAATGGACCAACTCTTTCCAGAGCCTGTCTGACCATAGGCAAAAAGTGTAGAATTGTAGCCCTCCCATGCATTCTCCAGAATCCCAGCACCAAGGTCATTGTAAACACGTTTCTGGAATTGGAAGTTGTAGAAGTTATGCATCAAGCTCTGGTCATTATCAACTATTTAAATGAAAAGGCTGAAAAAGCTGGAGGGGCCAGCATGAAAACAGTCAAAAAACAAAACAAAAAATTTACTCTAGAAGTCAGCTTGAAGTTGTCTGAATCAATGAATGGCAGGAGACAACAACCACCTACATACCATGAGCGTGAGTATGTATTTCATATTATATAAATATATCACACATATGTGCAGAAAAACAGTTGCATGCAAAATCTCACAGAACTATGGGTGAACTCTGGGTTTTAATTAAAGCTGAAGAACAAAAATTGTCAACGCAATACAGCTAAAGTAAATACAATAAAAATTATTAAAATATTTTTAAAAATTAAAATAATAATTAAAAAATGACAAACACAGTGAGTATTAACCTGAGTGCGTTTTCTCATTTTGGCATTTTTATATTAATAACAAAAAATCATACCTGTGCATAAGGTAACATTTATATGGCAAATAAATAAAATAAAGATAATGACTGAATTAATAAATGAAAATTGATATAGGGAGCAGAAAAACTTGCACACAAAACCTTGCATATTCACAGCACCAGATGCTCAAAGTGCCTGTAGGTTTTTACAAGTCAAAACTACCTAAGACATTCATACAAGTCCACAACAATCCCCCCCCCCCCCCATCCAAGCAAGTAATACTATGCATTGCAGAACAATGTAGAAACATATATATATATAACACTGGCACTGTTTTGGGTGTGCTAAAGCCTCAAGGACAAGAACACCTTCAAAGTTGCCTGGCACATTAGCTTGTACCCATGATGAAAGTGAAAAGCACCTTCCCGGCAAACTTTACTCTCTAAAGGACAAGTCCAAGGTTTGGGGTGATTTTTGACACGATTTCCATTAAGGTTCGCTGAGAACAATGATGTAGGTGAAATTATGATCAGAGAGTTATAAATGCACGAAAACAGGCATTTTCTGTCGTACCAAAAGCGTCGCCATGACGCTGACAATCATGTGCACATATGTGTACACATCACTCAGGGGGGTCGCTGCAAAATGGCTAGAGCCACAGGGTAACCGACTTTGAAAAAAATTCCAGTTCGAATCTCCAAGGATGAAGCTTTGACGCCATTGTCAGTAGTTTGGTCTTTGTTTATTTCCTCCTTGTTATTTCCTCTTTCTCGAACCTTGTTAGATGCGTGGCATTTCAGTCTTTTTCGTTCTGTTTACTCAAGTTTTCACAACAGGCTAGACCTCATCAGCCTTTTATTGGGTGTTTTATTTTATTTTCCCAATTTATCCTTGTTTGTTTCATCATATGTAAAAATGAAAAAGTTTTGTTCATTCTAGTTCAATAGACTAGCGATTTCGTGGCCTCCCTGGGTTAGGGTTTGGGGTTGGCTAGTTACCGGTTCTTGCCATTCACTGTTTTTTCTCTTGGCTTGCCCTTTTGTTTCTCAAGATATATCGTTCATTTACGATGTACAAGTGAGGGGGGTAGTCTCAATGTTTAACGAGACCTCTCATTCTTTCTTTGTGTGGAGTAGTTCGTGAGCGTCTGTTGCCCTGCCGTGTTGCCACTGCTAAGTGGGTTGTATCATGTACATGGATTACGTGTATCCAGCCTTTGTCCTGTTGCTCGCTGACATTACTTGCCTCCTCTTTCTTTTCAGAAAGTGTTGTTTTCTCCCTCTTTTCCGCGTCTCTTCCACCATACGTCTTTCTTTTTTATCTTTGGTTTATTGGCCATTTCGTACCCGCTTGTTAGCTTGCCTGATTAGGGCAGCCAAGTTGTATTTCTCTTGTCGTCTGCATCCCGAAGTTTTGTCATCGGTAGTCCTGATTAGTGTTTTGCTTTATCAGTCTGCAGCCTTTGTTTTTCTAGATGGAAGCCGGGTTAGTGAGGGGTTAGTTTAGAGTTCGGTTATGGTTAATTTGGCTTTCCATCTGTTTATCGTTGGCACAGTTATTTTTGCAGCCATTTTTTGTTTGCCACCAGTATTTGTGGTTTGGTCTTTCTTTCTTTGCCACAGGCATTTGTGGTCTGTTCTTTCTTTCTTTGCCACAGGCATTTGTGTACGGTCTCTTTCTTTCATGGCCTTTTCTGCTGTTGGCATTCGTGTTAGACTTTTTGTCTTTGCCTTGTTAGCGCTTGTTTCAGGGTATCAGTGTATCCAGTCTCAATTTTTGGTATCATGCTGTGCGCTTGCTGCTCATCAGCTTCATCCTTGGAGATTCGAACTGGATTTTTTTCCAAGTCGGTTACCTTGTGGACAGCTCTACGAATTCCGCTTTGAAGCAAACCCCATTTGGTATTCCGCCATAAAGTTTACGAAATCGCACTCAGTGAAGTGCTCGCTACACAAAAGGGCGTGACTGAGGCGCAGCATCAAGTCAGCTCGTTTGAATTGTACAAATTTGACCCATTTTTGCCTCACAGCGGGTTGATACCCGGGAACTCATGCATAGTTATGTTTTGGGGTTTGCTTGTGAGTTGTTACAGTTTGCTGCAATACAGTACGCCAGCATGGTTAGAGCTTTTTGTCGACCACACGCATACACGTTCAATGAACAATCTCAGATGGCAGCCACATGACTCCCCAGACTGACGTCACTTCCGAGAAAGTCACGTGACTATGGAGACCCGAGACAGCAGTCTCGGCCAGCCTACAGAAAATAAAATCGATTAAAATCCAACATAAAAAAAATTCTTAATTTTTTTATTTCATTAAATCTCAAACTAGTGACTCATTTGTCAATCATTTCGATGGTCATTTTGCATACTTAAAAATCTTGGACTTTCCTTTAAAAGAGCTCTTTCTAAAAAAAATATTCCCCTTCTTACTTTCTGAAAGACTTCATCTCTCTCTCTCTCTCTCTCTCTCTCTCTCTCTCTCTCTCTCTCTCTCTCTCTCTCTCTCTCTCTCATCATAGATCTAATAACAAACATGCTTTGTATTATGAACAAATATGATTATTCATGTATTTTTATGCCACTGATTTCTGTATACATATAATAAAGATTTGTGCGAATGCATGTTTAATAAAATAAAATAAAAATTGTAAAGCATTCTGAGTTGCTGAAACAGTGAAAGCACTCTATAGATTCCTTATTATTCTTGTTAGATAATGCATTGCTCCCTTGCCCAAACTGAGAATGTCACCCACTTCTAAGACTACTTTTTTTCACACACTCAAAATAGTCACACACACACACAGGAGGCCGCTGCTTTTGCCCAAAACCTAGTATTCAAACTCAAACAGACTTAGTCTTATGAGAGGTTCAACTATACCACTATACAAAAGTATCAGTTATTATTAGCAATTTGCTCATTCGTCATTTTGTAGTGTGTGTGTGTGTTTTACAAGAAAACACCCACCTCCTAAGTATATATATACAACTCCAACAGACAACTCCAAAACGAACGGCACTACAGTAAACTGAAGAAAGACCCTACAATACAGATCGCCAAGACCTCCAACGAGCTTGCCAATAGGCTCCACATCGACAGACACATCGACGACATCACTGACCTGCCGCTGGGCACTTGTACAGCCTAACAACGTGAGGTGCCATCAATTCCATCTGCTGCCCAAAATCCACAAGACGTTGACGAACCCGCCAGGGCGACCCATCGTGTCATGTGTAAACGGACCCACTGAGAGCCTGTCCAAGCTCGTGGACCACTGGCTGCAGGGCCACTTCGCCAGCCTGTCCAACTACATCAAGGACACCATTCACATGCTACGTACGCTCCAGCATTGGAACCACGACTACGGACCATTCAAGGACGGGGTGAGGCTTGTCACCATAGACATCATCGGACTCTACACCAACATACCCCACCAGGACCACCTCACGGCACTCCAGTTCCATCTCAACAGCATGCCCCAGACTAACATCCCACCGACAGAGCGAATAGTGGACATCGCAAACTATGTGCTCTCCAGTAACGTCTTCAGCTTTGAAGACGACTACTTCCAGCAGATCTTCGGCACTGCCATGGGGACACCCATGGCTCCATCAGCCGCCAACCTCTTCATGGGCTGGCTGGAGGCCCAGCTCCTGGCCAGCAGCCCGGTCCCCGTCAGCCAGGACACATGGAAACGTTTCATCGACATTTTCCTCCAGTGGACGGGGACCCCAGAGGATTTGGATGTGTTCTTCGACCACATCAACTCTTTCCACCCCACCATCAAGTTCACCATCGCCTCCTCCACCGATCAACTGCCCTTCCTGGATATCCTGATCAGCTTGAAAGACGGCTTCCTCAAAACGGACATCCATACCAAACCCACAGATTCCCACGCCTACCTCCCCAACAGCTCCTGTCACCATGTCGTCAAGAACATCCCCTACAGCCAGTTCTTGAGGCTACGACGGCTCTGCGCGGACACGGAAGTGTTCAACGCCCGCTGTGACGAGATGGAGGGGCAGTTCCTGCGTTGGGACCATCACCTGAAGAACGTCCAAGAAGCTCGCGCTAGAGCGAGCAAAACACCCCGCTCTGAGACGCTGCAGCACAAGCCCAAGCAGAGCACCAAGAGGACACCCTTCATTGTCACGCACCACCCGTCCAATCCTCCGCTCCGCAGCTGGTTCATGGAACTCCAAACCTCCGTCCTACACACCAGCAGGAGAATGCAGCAGGCGCTCGCCCACCCTCCCGTCGTTGGGGAGCGCAACTGTAAGTCGCTGCGATCACCACTCATGCTGTCCATCTTGCCCACCCCGCCGGACGCAGACCCTGGCTGCTTCAGATGCGACAAGCGTCCATGTATCATATGCACCAGCCACTTGGTGGAAACATCAACCTTCAACAGCTCCACCACCAAGGAACCATTTCAAATCCGCCACAGACTTACATGCCAAAGTTCTAACATTGTGTACCTTCTCTACTGTGACACCTGCCAACAATCACAATACGTAGGAGAAACAAAGACTAGATTCTACCAGCACCGTTCAAACATCAACAAAAACACAGGCACCCTAGTCACGAAGCACTTCAACCAAACAGACCACAGCATCCACAACATGAAGTGTGTCACGGTGGAGAAGGTACACTCTGACAAACGTGAAGATAGACTGCGGAGAGAGGCCTTTTGGATCCAGAAACTCGAGACCCTGGTTCCGTGTGGCTTGAACACACTAGATTAACTTGACTAGGCTCCTCTGCTAGGGTGTGTGTGTGTGTGTGTGCACCCACTGACATGCAGGACTTGGGTGAGCGTGCTTGTGTGTGTGTGTGTGTGTGTGTGTGTGTGTGTGTGTGTGTGTGTGTGTGTGCGTGCTCGTGTTTGTGGGTGTGAGGGTGGGTGGGTGAGCCAGTGAGGGTGGGTTGTTTGCATTGGTGAGGGTTGTTTCGGAGTGTGCTAATGTCTGTTAGTGTTTGTAGAGTGGTAACAATAGTATTAACCTAGGAAGAGACAATAAAGGAAGGGGGTGGGGGTGGCGCGGGCAGAGACGGATAGCACGATAGAGACAGGGGTGATGGGAGTGGGCTAGGGTAGTGTGTATTCGTCGGTGCGTAACATGGGAAAGGAAATGGGGAGGGGGGGGGGTACGACTCACAAGCCGAGTTGACTCTTTGTGAACACTTAGTTCGGTCTTAGTCATTGTTTTTTATTCTTCGAGTTTTAGTCACCTGATATTTTAGAATTGTTGTGTGAACTGTGTTTTTACCCTGTTCAGTTGTTTAGAATAAACCCCCGAGGATGGCGTCAGCCAAAAATTAGGAAAATTATATGCCAACTTGTTGTTTTTCTTAGATTTTTATCAGTTTTATATATATATATGTATTATATATATATATATATATATATATATATATATATGTGTGTGTGTTTATAAAAAAAAAACTCTAAAAAAATCTGTATATATGGAAATGTACACCACTCCACAATGACACCAGAGCAAGCGCATACCACACACAATCACATCAGCTCCATCATCACTACAACCACTCATGGAGGTTAAGGCAGGTAAGAAATAATTTTCTTTTTCTCCTTGTTTCCATAGATCTGTTAAATTCAAACAATGTTCTCCCACTACCACTTGTCCCAGGCATAACCAGTTTTCTTTCTCTTTTTTCCACGTTGTTAAAAAAAATTAAAAAGTTAAAATAACAACAACCAGGATCTGCTGTGTTACCATAAACACAGGTAGTTGTTTATTTGGCCTTATATGATAACATTTAAAACAATGCATTCTGACCATTATTAATTAATGAATAAAAGTCAAATCACCAAAACAATGCACACACACTCACAGAGTCACATTACACAGTGATGATAGCATGCAAGTAAATAACTATATCTGATTTTTTTTATTTTGTTGTTGTTGATACTTTATGTAAATTGTTTTGGCAGAACTATGCTCTGCATGTGTATAGAATATCATATTTAGGTTAATATGTATAATGTGAGCGCTCAGGGTGTTGATGAGTGCATCATAAATGTACATTATTATTATTATAAAAGATTGCTGTACAAATGTTAGGTCTGTTAAAACCTGCAAGTGCAGCCTCTCAATCCCAAGCACAGAATCTGACACACCTCAGCCAAACTACATCACAAAACAAACGCATTTGTCAAGGATCCTCACCTGATCACAAAACTTCTTGCCATTAGGATGGGAAGGGTCTGCCGCAAAGTAGCCATTGGCATCTGCCTTGCAGCCATCATGTGACCAATAGCTGTAGTCAAAGGCGAATTTCTTTGGCTCACTTCCTGGGTCATTTGGATCTTGGATGGAAGTAGTTGCTCCTTGCATGTCAATGATCAGTGCAGCATTGCGGCTCCTCTCACGACCATTGTGCCCATGGTTAAGGTTGTAAATGATTGTGACCCTTTCACTGAGTATTGGCCAATGTACCAGTACTACTACCTTTACTGTAAAGGTTCAAATTTGATAATAATCTAAATATGGCTGGAAACTCAGAATTACCTTACGGTGCCATAGTTAAAATTTAAAAGAGTTGTTTAGAAATCTTCATACTTGATGTTTTAGGCTTTTTCTAATAAATACCAAAAGTTATAATTCAAGAAAAACATGAAAAAATAGACATAGATATAGGTTCCTTAGGAAGGAAGTAGGCTTTCTTGTTCTGGGTGTTTTACATTTTACTGTTTTATATATATATATATATATATATATATATATATATATATATATATATATATATATATATATATGTAGGGGAGTGGGGTGGGGAGTGAGGGAAGCAGGTTGGAAGCATGAATGAAGAGCCACAAGGCAGGGGTTGCTATAACATAAATTTTATTTGTACACCAACCAACCAGGAAACAGTGTCTGTTGGAAAAGACACAAGCAAACAAAACATTTAGAACATGAAAACAAACGTAAAGACTAAACAAAAGCAATTATATAATAAATACAGTAACCATGTAGTTTACCTGTACTATGTTACTATAATACATGATGGTAACTGACAAAATGATTAATTATCAAGCATACAACTTGTGTACGACTTGCACTTAAAAGCTCTATCTCACAGTGTTGCGGTGAGTATACAAGAGATGGCCAGTCAATTAACTGATGAACTCCCAGTATAATAGTATACACTAAAATAACAGAAAAATACGGATTACCAAGATCATTCTTAACTAAACAGGAAGAGTGAGGTAACTGTTACAGCACTGTTCCACTTAAGCAAACATCCAGATGGACTGTGACACAGGTGGTACTTGGGACCATGCTGTGAGCGGGAGGAAGTCAGTCATAAACTGACCAGATCCAGCCTCATTACTCAACGTGTGTACTAAAGGGCTACAGCATGTTACTGTTACTGACTAGCAGAGCATATCTGTGAACAATGTCAAGTGTCTTACTGACTTGGGTAGCGCATCAAGAATCTAAGCTGTTGATCTGGCTGCACCTGTCTGCTCGGTTAGTGAACAGAGACAAAGACCTAATTGCCACCACTGATGCGCATCACCGGCCTGTTCGGGTACACACACAAAGACCCGGAAAGGGTTTACAAGCTAAGCAGAGTGAAAGTCTGCGTGCACAAGACTCGGCCATACAAAAGCTGAATCAAAACAGAAATAACATGTCTCACAGTTTATACAATCACCCCTATGCACTAAACCATATTCAACTAAAGAGAACATTCGACAACTATGAAGTCAACATCTTCAAAGTGTTAGCCATAATATACCCACGTAGAAAAATAGATCGGTAGGAAACTAAACAAATAAGTTATGCTGCACAGAGATCTGCACAGCCACACAAAGGAACCAATCCCTACTGAGGGATAACCGTTTACATCAGCAAAGCATCACTCAAACTGAACATCCAACAATGGCAATATAACATACTAGCTACATATCAGCTAACCAAGGTTAGCTGCATACATTTTGGAAACACCGGTCATCGTGTGGCATAAAGGCTTAACATTTGAAACAATGTACAGTGACGCCATGGTGGCTTCAACCAGGCAGCAATCTGACACCAAAATTACCCACACGTTCAAGAACTAAAATCAAGGCATGTTGTGAACATGGTAACACTATAAACATACATTATTTACATCAATAAGAAACAATAGAATAACAAGCCATAGAAAAATAACCACTTACAGGCTCTCCCCTGAGATGAACACTGACCGCAACAGCAAACAAACAACCTGCCTCTGCAGGGACACTGGGGGGAAAAGAGACGCTGCGGGCCCAACACACAGGTTTTAACACCTTAGATAATTGGGGCCATAAAACTCCCACCCAATCAAAAAGGAAAAGAACAAGAAAGAAAAGGTTAAAGGGTCATGGCCCGAAACATGTATACAATACACTCGGTTACATATATATATATATATATATATATGTTGCAAGTTCTTCCTAAACTATAATTGCTAGTTGTTGTTTTTTCACTTTGATTTAAACACATCTATAAGAGAAGAGAGAGAGAGACTCATAATGAGGCAGACAGAGAGAGAGAGTTACTCTGCTAATGACCATCTCTGATCAGGCTACCTTCTACCCCATACTACCTTTCAGACCTTCTTCGCCAACTTGCACTCACTGTCGGCTCGATTCTATTACAAATACCCACGTGTTCAGATTACCATCTTTCTGTGTTAAGTGAATAAGTGGAGTGGTCAGTGCTCTTTCTCTTACTGCTACAGGCACCAACTACCTGGAACCAACTCCTGTTTCTATCCACCATACTACTTTTTGTGTTTTTGTACACTTTCAGAAATGGACATTCCTTAAATGCTGCTAAACCTGATGAAAAAAGTGCATTATTGAATCTGATCAACTTTGACAGTATTTTCAAAAAATGTTTTCGGCAAGTATTTACATACATGTACGCAGAAACATATGATCTCCATCACTGAGACTTAGTGGAGAAAGCCATTGTCAGGGTACTATATGCTGATAAATGAGACTGATCAGCTGCAATGTAAAATACTGTCTTCCAAGGAAACTATTAATTTTAATAATGTGCATACTGCTGAACTAAGTAATATATTATTATATCATATATCCAAGACCGGTGACTGTAATGAATGAATGTCGTATTCATTATTTTGATATAACTCTCTCTCTCTCTCTCTCTCTCTCTCTCTCTCTCTCTCTTATATATATATATATATATATATATATATGTAAACAAAATTCATAATCATAATACACACTGAGTAAATGATACTTTATAATACAGAAACATACTAATGTAAAATAAATCACACACACACACACATGTGATAATACATCCATTTTATATATAATATATAGCTGTCCAGGCAGAACTTTAACATAATCAGTTTTGTTGTGAAAATAGCCATTAACGGTCCCTGCAACCTATGAATCCAGATCAAGATCCAGAAAATTTGGTTATAACTGGTAAATTAGATCCAGTCAACAAATTCACAATAGGTCATACTAACTAAGACTGATAAAACAGCAACAATAACATAAACTGAATAAACTATAAAAATAAAAGCCATTTGCGCATTGTTGCGTGAATGCCGCCGGTTATTATCTATTGACGGCTGACACCGATAAAATGGTCAACAGTTACAGGCGACGATCCTTCGCCACAGCAGAGGGTCATTCACGCATGAATGATTTTGCACAATCATGATGCGATCAATGTGAAAGTAAACCACAACCTCTAGCACAGCACACGATCAAGTTTGCTTCGTGTTAAAAAAAGGATATGAAAGGTCGCACTCTCACTGCCACCTTTACCGACTCTTCTGATGCCATAACTGCAGGAGACTGTGAATCAATCCACGAAATGCGCAGTCAGCTGCCACAGGGAAACTGATAATGCTGAACGTACAACCCGGCCTTCGTCCACTCGATTAATAGACAGCCATGTTTGGCGCACTGTTTATACTCGATTATGATTGGTTGCTAGGGTTGACGCACTGAGCAACTCGAAAGGAGTTTACAGAAGTTAGATTTCAAGAGCAATGCAGACAAATACATCTATAAGCACGAGGAACATTTCACTTAGAATCACGTACTTTATTTTGAAAGATAATACTGTAATGACAGTGCTTGTACATAACCTTTAAGAAAAAATATGTGATAAACTGTTTCAAAGTAAAGATTTCGATGATCCTTTCCAACTCGAGGCTGCCGAGTGGTGCGCTATAACGTCACCCGTCCGGGATAGGCCAGATCAATGTTTACAAAATCAGGTGTAAACTACACAAACAGCCGCGGTTCAGTGATTTCTCTTTAAGTGTCGCAATCAGCGATACTTGGTCTCCATAACATATATGGGGTCCGTGCCCAGGGGAGGGGGCGAGCTGCGGCGGAAAGGCATAATTGACCGGCGAGGCTGCGGAGTAGGCCTAACGGCCCGCTGTATGCCCACTTGGTTTGGGTATTCATGATATATAATCAACACACCTAGTCAAGTTGGTTGCAGCCCAAATGAGCACTGAGGTAACAGTGTCACTGCAGTGTTCAGTGAAGTCGGTTCAACCTTCGCATGAGACTGACTGACCTTAAAGGCCTTACACAGCCTGTCCAATCTCAGTGTCACGTTCAACTTCATTCCGACTGACAGCCGGATGTGCCGGCCATCAAACTAAGACACAGTGAGTGCCGGACGCGAAAGTGAGGCCGGTTCACTGGAGAAGCCAGTGTGAAAACGTATGTACATCACTGGGGATGGGAGTAGTGGCTACAGCGGCCGTAGTCTGTCTGCTTCACTGAGTCGTACCTTCAACTCAGTCACATTCAGTAGTGGTGTCCCCGGGCGGACACTAATCCCGCCGCCGCCGCCTCCCCCCTCCCCTCCCCTGCCCCGTACCCCCCCATCGCCAAGCCTTGTCATCTGTGACGTGACCTTGACTTCGAACACATCTTTTCACAAGACAGCACGGTTCCCGCACTGAAACGCGGAGCAGCAATTCAGAAGAAACACTGAGTCAGTCAGTTTCGATCATGCTTGGAACTTCGGAGCTGAGTCAGTATAACTATGATGAAGCGGCCCTCACTTTGACCTTGAAGACAGCAATTTTTTATTTTATTTTTTCACATGACGGACATGATATTAATCGTAGTAATAACACTAATAAGCCCACCGCGGCTTAAGTGGGGTCTTAGCCGCGGAACGCCCTTTCAGTCTCAGTCAGTCACGAACTGATGAGCCCCGTTACAAGTACCGTGTAGTCTCAAGTTTAAAAAATCAAAACTAAAATGCCGTCATGATGCACTACCATTCCATGTGTGTTTACAAAAGCCGCGGGTTGACTGAGCCGGCGGTTAAGTGAATAATAATCTGAGATAATATTGAGATTAGTCAGTTTATGGCGCCCCATCAGAGTCAGTCTCGTAAGACTTACTTGAACGACATAACTGAGTATACGCGGCTCAGTCATTTCATCACACACACACACACACACACACACACACACACACACACACACACACACACACACTGACACAAAATCACACACACACACACACACACACACACACACACACACACACACACACACACACAAATAACACACACACACACACTGACACACGGCTACACACACACAAAACCGCCACACACACACACACACACACACACTCACACACACACACATACACACACACACACTGACACACTACTGACACGGTTCCGAATTGTCTGGTCCAGTGACAAACCCGGCCCGGGGACACATGGCCAACAGACGACACCGGATACATAGTGGACACGGTCAGCGATCACTGAGTCTAGTAGTATTGTGCCCCATCCGCGCGCGGCCCTCGGCGGCGTTGGTTACGGCCGACCGCCAGGCAGTGTAGGCCCGCGTCACAGTGACCGCGGACCGCCGGACCGACCGCAGCCGTGAGTACTGAGGCTACTTTGCGTGTAAAGCCACAGACTTACGTAAATCCATGTGTAAAGCTGAAGAACATGAACCGCGGTCATAAATAGCCTACCCAAAGGCCGCTGAACTGCAGGTGATTTTGTGCAGCCTACGTTTGGCAGACTACGTTTAAGGCAGACTACGTTTGAAGGCGCCATACTGAGTTACAGAAAAACTGACGGCTTTCACTAGCTATTTGACACCCGCTTCTTCAGCTTTTCGGTAGCCTGCCTACTTATTTCGGGTACCAACTCCTTCAGCTTGAAGTGTTAGCACTTACTATCAATGCTTTGCCATGCTTCTTCACTGAGCTGACTTAGTAAGTAAGCACTAATGTTGCTTAACGTCCACAGAAACCGTACGGCTTATTAGGGACGGGGAGAAGGGGGGAAGGGAGTATGGAGGTGGGGGGAGGGGGAGATTATATACCTGTCGCTACACTGTCATCACCAGAATGACTTCTGCATTAAGATGGGCAGCAATGAGAGTCATTTTAATGTTTCAGTAGGAAGTGATGGACAAAGTCACAAGATAGTGTCCACAAACCACAACCTTTTTGAAGAGAAAGGAGAGCCGAAGCGGTATCGAACCCGAGGTCCTTCCGCTTACCAACCTTACCGTTAGGCCAAACCGGCTCACCATTGAGCTGACTACTTAGTTGCTGCATGTATGCAGTTAACGAGTTTTTTTGATGTCGTTGTTGCCGGTTTCTGGGTGTTGTTTTTCCTCAGGTTTCAGTTTTTATTTCCTTTCAGTTCAGTGTATCTTTTTAGTCTTGCCAATAATTAACTTTATAATAAAATAATAAAATTAAAAAAGAAGGAGGGGGAGGCAGATACTTCTACGGATGAGGAACAGGCAGTTATGAATATTAATGGCTTAATACCGATTACAGCTACTCCCCCCCCCCCTTCCCCCCCTTGCGCCACCTCAGTCAAAAGCTCAAGCTTAAGAAACAGATTTAATTCTTTTACCTTTCTGCAATACTGGCAGGAGCTGCCAAGCAACTAAGTACATTACTAACTGAGAGGTTCTACCTGTCACCCTTCCGGGCCTTTTCAGTCTCTCTCTCTCTCTCTCTCTCTCTCTCTGAATACGTGTGTAGAGTAGGGACTGAGGGGAGAGGGTGACTGCAGAGTGTTATCAAAAGCACCTCAGTATAAACTTTTAATTAATAACATTAACGCAAGAATAACTGACATGGGAGCTGCTGCATATTACTCATTCTTCTCAAAATTATTTTATTTAAGTGGAGCAGAAAACGCTTAAACCTGATGCAGTTCCAACAAAATTCGATTTCCGCAAACATTTGCAGAAGGTGGCTGCTACCTTCAACGAACAGAAGCCATTTTTCTTTTTCTTTCTTCTCCTTTTTTGTTTTTTTCTGAATGAGATTCTCTCTCTCTCTCTCTCTCTCTCTCTCTCTCTCTCTCTCTCTCTCTCTCTCTCTCTCTCTCTCTCTCTCAATACATTCACATTCACACCGGCACACATTTGCAACACACACACACGCACCCCCCCCCCCCCCCCCCCCCCACACACACACTGTGTGACAGTGAGTAACTGATACACCACAGAAAGAAAAGAGGGAGGAAATGATTTTGGTTTCAAGCAGTGAAGACTTTCAAATTATTTTTTGTATTTACTGATGTAAAATCTTGGCCGGCTCGAACTGGCGTAATTCTGCTGACTCATGTTTGAGCACAAACACCGTAAGTTATGACATTGCGGCTCTGCCGGCCGAAGGGAACGCAACTCTCTTTTTGGCAGCTTCAATGAAATGTATTGCCCTTGCGGAGCAGTCTATTGTTCTAAGTCTATGTGCTACACTCATTCCTCTTTCTCTTCGCCTGCTTCCCTCGCCACTTCGTATCGTGGTCAAACAAAGTAGACTGCGCCACAGGTAGCACCAAGCTTCAATGGCGTGGGCCACTCATTGGGCCGCTAATCTGTTTCAGTCACTTCGTCTATATACGTATATTACCATGCAGCAGACATGATTTTCTATACCACTAAGTAAGTAAATATGGTGCTTAGCGTCCACTGAAACCGTACGGTTTATTAGGGACGGGGAGAAGGGGGGAAGGGAGTATGGAGGTAGGGGAAAGTGAGACACTCAGTGTCACCACCGCCGCCGCCAGAATGACTCCTGCACTGATTAAGATGGGCAGTGATGAGAGCCATTTTAATGTTACATTAATTGTGAGGGACAAAGTCACAAGACAGTGTCGTCCAGAGACCACAATTTTTGAAGGGAAAGGAGAGCCGAAGCAGATTCGAACTGAGGTCCCTCTATTTACCAGCCTCGCCTTACCGCTAGGCCAAACCGGCTCACACTACTTGTTGACGTACTGGTTATTTTTGTATTTCCGACCGACTTGGGCACCGCTACCGGTATAGTCCGATAACGGGAACCACCCTCACCCCCCCACTATCGCGCATGCGCAGGATCACCCCCACCCTTATACCTGGCCCAGAAACAAAATCAATTTCATGCAGCGTGATTTGATCAATGAGGAAAACATTGTAAATTGTAAAATTACTTAGTCTGTGAGTGCATGGTAAGTTGTAATATTCTGTATGATCAAGTAACACACACACACCAACTCCTAAATAATATTAATAATAAAATGGAAATTTGTTTTAAAAAAAAGAACTGCATTTACCTACACAATCATCTGTGTGACCTATCTAAAATATTTTGCAGCATGTTATTTACACTTTTTTGTTTTGAAGCAGCAATCAATTCACCTATTTTGGGTGTGGTCTTTTTAATTGTACTGGGCTGAATCCTTGCAACTTGTTGAAACAACTACAGACATACTCACTCAGTCCTGTCAGCTTTGGTGGCAATGAATAAACAAGATGTTTGGTGGTGCAATGCTTTGACAGAAAGGGAGAGTTGTTACAAACACACTCAAAGAGCTGTATCCAGGAGGTTAGACTGCATACTTTACACCTGCCCAAAAATATATATAAACCGAAAAAAAGTGTGATTGTAAAAACAGCTTTATTTACTTCAAACTGAAATCAAATCACAATAACTGTTGCAAAACAAATAACAACAGCTACACAAAACATGAAAATTGTTACATATGATAATCTAACTATTTCCATAATAATTTAACTCTTTCTCTTATAAAAAAAGAAAAGAAAAAAAGGAGAGGTTTAAAAAAAGGGGTTAATTTTAGAACAAAATGCATTGCAGTAAGTTACATGGTAACTTAAACCATCTCACACATCCTCACTGCTATTTCATAATCATGCACAACCAAAATAATGCATGAAGTGTAAAATAATGAATATCAGTTTATTTATGGCACAATTTAACCGTGTCTTTCTCTGAAGTTATTATCACAGTAACAAAAGAAAAATTACCAACACCCAATTTTATATAAATACATACTGCACTCTCAAAAAAACATTGCAAGGGTCATTTCTAAAGGTAAATAGCACCTTAAAACACAGACAAACATGCCATGTGCACAACACAATGGGTAAAACTCTCATGCACCACATACTACACAAGGAAGCCATCAACAGCCCATATTCACCACTTATTACATAGCATAATAATCATGGTCTTATGTAGTGCTTCATTGTGGTTCATGTATACACTACACACCATAACAATCATTCTTCTACTAGTATTGTGATACAGGTATACATTACACACCACAACAAAAATTCTTCTACTGGTCTAGTACTAGAATTTTGCAAAGGGGGCCATCATCACCTGTGTGTGTGTGTTGTGTATGTTTGTAGGTGTGTGTATTTGTAGGGTGTGTGTGTGTGTTTGTAGGTGTATGCGTGTGTGCTTGCTTGTGCACACACAGAGTGTTTTTGACTAGAGACAATATTCCACAACTGAAAAATATCAAGACTTGTGTGTATCAACACAGTGTTCATTAATTTTATATAAAGAAACTCAAAATCAACTGCAAAGTCATATCTGCAGTATTTCCAGTTACAGACTCACAACCACTTTTCGGTCACAAGACCATTTTACATGAGGTACCAGAAACATACAAATTCAATAAATGAAAAAAGAAACCCCAAATCAGCAAATATGTGAGGAACAGCAAATGCCTGCAAATACTAATTATCAGGATTTGTCTGTACTGATTTTGTAAGCACCATGGTACAACTGCATCCAAAGAGGAGCAAATCATGAAAAACAAAATGTGAGTCAAACGGTAACAGATTCTTTCAGATGATTAATAGAGGTATGTAGTCTGGTGCTTGCGACTGACCTCCCTTATAATTGCAGCTGACAAAGTGTTTGCAATGACTCGAGATTCAACGTCTTGATAGTGGTTGACATGGCCTGCAATAAATTGTGACTCATCACTTGATGGATAGCCATGATCAACACCCGTACCCACTGGAGGGGACAAACTGCTAGCTATCAGCCGAGACTCCCCACCTTGGAAGTGATTCACACTGCCAGCAATCAATGGTGACTCAACCTGCTGGAAATGATTTACACTGTTTGCAAGTGATGGCAATCTCTGATTCTGGTAATGATTCATATTACTCAGAATCAGGTTGGACTCATCACACTGATAGTGGCTGACAACATACTGTTCTTCATCGGACAGTCGGTCATTTTCTATGGCGAGATAGTCTTGAGGTGCTGATCGCCGCCCACTGTCAATGTCCACAAACTTGGGTCTGTTGGCCAAGTCGGCGTTACCTGACCAGGGGAGTTTCTGTGGGCAGGGACCTGGCTGTGGCCCTGCAGGACAATCACCTACAGGCACCTCAACCCCATGGTGGTTGAGGTTCAGGTGTCTCACGAGGCGATGGTGGACACGGAAAATTGCAGAACATACTGGGCATTTCAAGTAGTTCCTGCACCGCTTTTCATGGCGTTTCCTGTTGTGCTCAGAATTGAACTTCTTTCCACAGAGGCAGCAGGCAAAGTCCTTGACGCTGTTGTGACTGTTCATGTGGGTGTGGAGGTTGACACGCTGGTAAAAGGCCTTCCCACACACAGCACAGATGAAGTCCTTGTGACCTTTGTGCACTTTCTCATGGCTGTACCTTTAACAGAAAAATGATCAGTTTCCATCAAAATGATGCAGTACACAAAAAGCAAGCGATAGCAGGCAAGTACACCGGTCATCTGAAAAGACCACTTTGACTAAGGTAGCTGCACACAAGTAAATTTACAAACACATTGGGATGGTTTGTGTAGGAACAATAAAGTGTTTGAATCAAACTTTCCACTTTTGTTGGAGTATTTCAATTTATCTGAGTCTCTTTGGTCTTTTGGGAAGGTGTGAGTGTGTGTGCATGAGCATGTGTGATTAAATCTCCTCACTTGCTCTTGTAATGTCTGAAGGTGGCATCGCAGAAGCGGCACTTGTGGGGTCGTTCATCAGTGTGTGTCACCATGTGGTTCTTCAGGTTCAACTTGGCAGGAAATTTACGACCACACACTTCACACATGACGGGTTTTGGCTTCCACCTGCCACAACTGCCAGGACTGCCATCAACACACTTCTCCTTGTGGGACTTGATGCCATGCTCCGTCCTGAAATGTTTGCCACACAGCTCACACGAATACTGGCCAGGGCTAGACAGTTTCCTGAGCAACAGACAAAACAAAGCATGTCAGACACGTGCACAGGCGAATAATGAATGTCAAAAGGTCGCAGGAGCAGCGAAAAAAAATCCTTCTCCAGGATCAACTTTCTGTACAGTCTTATTTCAGTAACCATTCCACCTCCGTGTTACTACAGTAGCATGTAACAAGATCCTGGTCATTCTGCCAAAAGTGCACATGTCAGGTTACAGCTAAACACACATGTACCCCATGTATGTGGCTTTGCATGAAGTGATGCTGTAAACCGGTGCACACACAACATGCACTGAGACAGCAGCAGCTTCATGTGGCACCAGCCATGCAACAACCAAACAGCACTGTAAGTACACCACTTGGATGGATATTCAAAAATGTGCTATAAAAGGCTGCAGTCACTCATTCAGAATCACATGCAACAAGAGCACAATGAGTCTGCTCAAGAGCAAAGAATAGCGCTATATAAAAGTGATCAACAACAGCTGCGCACAAATTGCAGGGTCCACAGAAGTCAGTAAACACTGACATGCACCAACTCAAGGGCAAACTCTGAACAATTTTATCTACTCTTTAATTACCTTTAAATGGGACAGTCAACCACTAAATGACAGAAGTGCAGTTGCAACATAGAAACTCAGTAATGACACAATGATAATGGGTACAATCTTTGTTCTGGCATACTGGTCCATCATATTCACAACTTGTGTGTTTTCTGGTACCCACAATAAGGCAGTCTGGTGTGCCCTGGTAGGGATATAGTTACGTGGTCAGTTAATGAGTTATGTTGTTGGATGGTCAGTCTGGTGGCTGACTTTTTTTTATCTGATGGGGAACTCTGTGAAGGAGAAAAGTTCACAGACTTCATCTTTTTAAGGATAAGTCCAGTTCTAAAACCTGAAATTTTATATGGTTTTTAAGTGCAAACAATTACGTTTTTTATTACATTTATTCCATGAAAATCACACTGATCCATCAATATTGCTTCTGTCCCTTGGTGTGGACTAAGTACAAGTCCTAGGTCAAAAACAAGTAGGTGCAACCAGAAGTTAAAGTAACGCAATATTCAAGTGGAAGTACCGAAAGGAATCTACACACCTACAAGCTATCAAAGGGATTATTTGTTAATCTGATTCATCTGGCACAAACCTGCATGAAAAATCAATACAAAAAGTGTGAGACTATATCCTTCAACACACTTCAAACATGAAGGGATGTGCCTTTTAAATTTGTTTCTGCATTAGTACAAAATGATCTGACACCATGCAAGACAACTAAATGATATAGACAAGGTGGGTGGTTACCCATGGCCATGGGTCTTGGCATGGTAGGCCAGCTGACTGTGGTCAGTGAAGGTGGCTCCACACCCATCACACATATATGGCTTCTCACCAGTGTGTCGACACCGCACATGGCGACGGAGGCTGTTAGGACACGTAAAGCCACTGCAAATACCATTTTTTTTTTTTTTAAATGCACATTTTACACTCAAACAATTCAGCCAGGAGCAAAATTGGAACAAAATGTGTTAACCATTTCCCCAGACCACCCGTCACCGCCCGCTATGTTTCCTTACTGCATAACCCCAGACCGCCCGGTAGCGGCCAGCCAGCAGACACTCCATACTAGCATGCCAGCTTATGCAAATAGGAATGGGATTCTCGTTTCTGCTATTGTTTACTACTTCTGGCGATGTCCTTTGTTCGAAGTTCAGTGGAGTTTGAGAGAAGCTGTGAATTTTCAAATTTGTGTGATGGGCACACGATAGATGCATGAAAATAAACAAAAGCCCTACTGTTACCGTTAGAAATGGTGTCAGAGCTTCATCCTTTGAGATTTGAACTGCAAATTTGGTTCAGTCGCTTACCATGGGCACCCTAACAAACTCATGGAGCTTCATCTTTGGAGATTCAAACTGGACATTTTGCAAAGGGACAACTCAGGACAGATCAGCAGGCCCCAAGCACAGTTATAATTACACAAAGTGTGAATGACCATGCTTAAACATTTTCTGAGAAAACATTAACATTAATGTCTTTTGTGAAAGCAGAAAATGTATAAGTAAAAAATACTGGCATATTCATGATCTAGTCCACATGATTAGCAAACATACAAAGTCTTAGCTTAATTGGATAAGAACACACAATCTTCAGTTAAAACTGTTTGACACTGCAGTGACCTTGAAATAATTATGGTCAATGTCATAAGTGTTCTTGGATTGTAATATCCCATTAAGGGTCACTTTAGGATGATCCCATGCTGATATGAAAAGGTCAAGCTAAACGAGTGGTACAGATGTAGATGTACCATCATGCAAAGTGTGAAGTCATGCAAAGTGTGAAGTATATGATATATTATCACATTTTTAGTTTCTAAGTAAATTGTCACTTAAAGTTTTGGCCTCACCCCAAAAGCCAGATTTGTCCAGCCAAATAGTCAACACTGAAAATTATACAGACTCACTTTTTTTCTTCTCCATGTGTCCCTGAAGGCACAAAATTTAGACTATATTTTCTGTGACACCACTATTATTAGGTATTAACACCAAGAGAGTCACACACTCACACACACCTACAAATCCATACTTACACTCCACAATATTCACAGACAAAGGGTTTCTTGTTGCCATGTGACTTGCGGTGCAGAACCAGGCTGCTCGATGCCCTGTATGCCTTAGGGCAAAGGTCACACTTGAAGGGACGTTCGTCAGTGTGCATTCTGCGATGAACAGTCAGTGCTGATCGGCTGGGAAAGCGTTTGCCACAGTCCTCACAGATGTTGACCTTTAACCTGTCTATCCCATGAACTTTTGTTTTATGCTTGGTCAAAGAAATGCTTGCGCTGAACACTTCTGTACAGCCTGACTCAGTACAGGAAAACTGCTGTGCTGCTGGCCTGTGGACAGAAATCATCATTAGTAACTGATTAAGACCTATGCAGTTAAAATAACACAGATCTAATTTAAGGTGCACCATTAAGGTGTATTACAGACTTACATCATCTGAAGCCTCTTATTTAATGAACACTGGTAACGTACTTCAAGAGGGTAATGCTAATAGTAAAATAAGGGGACCTATCTGAATCATGGTTTAAAACAAAGACTCACTTTGAAATATTTTGATACAATCAGTCAATCTACTTTAAATTAAAAAGGCAGACAGAATGATCCCTTTGTTTCTGTTCATTGTTGTGGTAATTCATTTCATCAAACACAGACAAACTTTCCATCATGAACTTAGTTACAGCTCAGGGCCTCCAGATGCAGGCCCACCAACAAAACCTCAGCAAATGCTTTGGAAGTTAATATATTTTTCTCTCCACATTATCCACACAAGACCACTACAGCTTGAAATGGTCTGAAATCTCCCCTCTACCCCCAAATGCACACAACACCAAACCTTTTCTTTTTCTGTTTTTATATCTTTTTTAACCTGTTTATACCCACCATCCCATATTCAGGGCGCATGACTGGTTTTGATAGCTGAGTGTAATTTTGGCATGCTGCTGACATGGACCTCTGAAGGACTTCCTTTATACAAAGAAAGGGTGGTTGAGTATTTCCCCCTGCTGTTTGTTGGAGGAGGCCACCGTTTGCAAGAATGGGAAGGCTTTTTGCATCAAGGTAGTCAGTGTTAAAAAAACATCTGGGCATATAATGATATATGGATTAATTATTTGCAGATTCTTGTACTCTTGGGACAGTCTGATTTCAGACAATCTGAAGCCTGCAGTCTGTGACAGGACAAGGGCAGAATCAGTTGGTGGTAACTTGCCAGTGGATTGCTAGGGACTTTCCTGTCATTACATTCTCTTTGCTTAACAACGACAACAGGACATTCAAACCTCTGCTGAAGGTTTGTTTAAATCAAAATGTGACAGTAAAAAATAATAAACAGCAGATTTATTTTATAAATAGCACAAAATCAGATAGCAGATAATCAAAACTACAGTAAACTGTGGGTGACCTGCCAGAGTTGAATACCTCTTTTCATTCCTTTAACAGGGCTAGTTTTGGTAGGTAACCCTCATAATTATTAGGGATTTTTTTTTTTTAAAGAAAAAAAGGCAGTGTCTTTCTTTCTTGGTGCTTTATGTCCACGGAGGCAAGATGGCCTATTAGGGATGGGGACAGAGTGGGAAGGGGACGACAGAGTGAAGGCTTGACCGCAGAAGCCGCCCGAAAAAGACAGGAGAGACCATGGACCGCCGCCAGAACAATGAAATTGTTACGGCAGTGTCCCCTCGCCATTGCCCAGCGACTTGTGCACTGCGCAATTGCTGTTTCAACTGCTGTGCTTGGCCAGTCACAAGGACAATGTCCGTTGCATTGCTGTTGAGGAACAACTTGGACAACTCAAGCAAAGGAAGTCCAGCTTTCTTAGCCCAGTGCCACCTCCCTACTCATGATATCTTCTGGGCTAAGTTGAGGGTCCAGCTCCACCTCCCTCCTCTAAGATCTCTTGATCTCGCCTGGAACCCTGGAAAGGGCAGTGTCTTGTGCATTGTTCAACTTTAACATTAGCTTCTTTCTATTGGGTGATTCAGGCAGGGTTAACTCCCTTGACTTTTGTCCAGCATCGCTTAAGTCCCTTGGCTGCTTTTACTTCCGGTGCGTACTTTCTTCACAATGGAAGGTGGTGACAGTGAATTTTACACTGCCAACTTTAAAGGCATTTTTGGAGGCCCATAGTCATAATGTGTCTGGCAATAAGCAATAACTTGTTGCTCATGCTATAGGATGCCCCAAAACGCATTTTTTCTACGAACTCGCGATCTTCTGGTCAGCCAAAAAAACGATGCAAAGATACTTTTTTTCCACCCTCCATCCCCTTTCCATGGTAATTTTTGCAACCGCAACAGTATTGCAATTCTAGGTTCAACTTCCACTGTTATACACAGCGTGAAGCAACGCCTACTCAGAAATCGGCCCGGAAGTGCACTGCGACCTCTCACAACTTCTTCAGTTCTTGCATGTAAGATTACAAAGCGCATTCACTCTAGCAAACCAACTTCGCTGAATCGCCCAATACAAGCATTGATCATAAGTACAAAACAGTCAAAAGAATCCCATTCCCATCATTACTCACAGGTGCAAGTCAAAGTCAGTAATGAATTCCTGCACCAAGCAATAACAAAATAAAATGGCTGCTCTGTCCCAGTCTAAATCCCTTTGTGCCAAGACCGATTAAGGCATTCTGGCCAACTTACATCAGCATATAGGCCTTGCGACAGTTCCTCAGAGGATGGGCCTTGGCCATGTGACTCCCCATTTGCATCCTACTGGAAAACTCCACTTGACAGAAAACACACTTCAGCTTCTCCATGGTCCTGAAATGGAACTTCCGGTGCCGGTTTAAGCCATTCAAGGATGAGCACATGACATCACAGTCAGGACATCTGATGGAGCCATCCTCATTCAATATGTTCTGAAAACAATGTTAAAAAATAATATGAATAATAATGAATAATGACAAGAAAAATCACTGTCTCGGTCTAGAATTATGTTTATATTGTTCAGTGCTCTCACTAGTTTCAGCCACAAAGTAGATATTGAAACAAATCACATTATTATCTTAATTAGCAATACAAATTATCAAAGTATTACAAGCATGAGAAAGTCATATATTCATTAAGTGTATGTCTTTCACTGGTATGGATAACATGTAAAAGAGCATTTTAAATGATAATGAATACAAAAATATTTAAGCCTAAACACAAGTAGTCTTTGAGTTTGGCATCTGTCTCTGCCGTCAGTGTCACTGAAATTAGTGTTGTGAGCTGGTTTGGCCTAGTCAGTAGTGGTAAGGTGTTAGGCTGGTAAGCAGAAGGGCCTCAGCTTGATTCCGCTTTGGTTCTCCCTTCTCTTCAAAAGTTGTGGTCTGTAGACACTGTCTTGTGACTTTATCCCTCACAGTCACAATTAATAAAACATTAAAATGGCTGTCATCACTGCCCATCTTAATGCAGGAGTCATTCATTCTGGTAGTGACAGTGGAGCAATAGATATATAATCTCCCCACCCCCATCCCTAGTATTAATAAGTTTTATGGTTCCTGTGGACGTTAAACACCATGTTTACTTACTTACTTGGTAACTTGCTAAAAGTAGATCAGCATTATGAAACTAGAATATAACTAATATAAACAGTTTGCAAACCTCAAATGAAGTTTGCTAGAACTTGATTTTTGTATAGTGCCACAAGAGGAGTGGCTTTTATTCATAAGTTCAAGAGGTTCCCATGAAAACCCTAAATGGATTATTCTTAATTTCCACATTATTTTCAAATACTTACAGCAGGAATTTCAACTTCTTCTAAGTCTTCTATGTTCTTCTTCAAGGCTTCTGAATGTGAACTTGATGGTGAACGAACATTTTTCATCAGTCTTGGCCTTCCCCTCTTTCTCCGTTTCTGTTTCACATTGGGATTGGTGCATGAATGGTCTTTGGGGTCAGACCCCAGTTCCTTTTCCTCATGTTCTGGGTCTGACTCGGTCAGTTCTTCCAGCCTGTAGGTGATGTCAGTCTTCTTCCTGCATGAGCGACGCACAGCAGATATGCTCTGAGTCTGGGTTTTATGGACTGCAGTGCAAGGTGGGTCATCCTCTTCATCACCAATGATTGCTGCAGCATCTGACAAATTGCCCCCATCCTCAGAAACTTCATCTGGTTCACAGTCAACTGATGACTTTTTGTTTACAGCAGGAGTTACCTTCTGTTTGGATTTTTGTCCTTTTACTTTCACTTTTTTCTCAGTCTCATGTGATATTTTGTTTACATCCACACTGTTCTCAATCTGTGCCTTCTCTCTTTTCCTACACACATTCTTCTGATCCCCACAGTTGTTCTGTTCACCATGCAGACTTATGCTGGCAGCCTGTGGGGAGTGAGAGCTGGAAGCAGGATCCAGTTTATCTGATTGGTCATTCCTTGTTTTGGGGTCTGTTGTTCCTGGTCTGGGCAGAAAAATACCACTAGCAGCCAGTTTCTGGGCAATCTCATCATGCATCTGTTTGTGACGCACCAGCTGGGCCATGTTGCTGTAATCAAGGTCACACTCATCACATTTGTACTTTTTGTGGATCATCATCTGGTGGTCCACGCGTTGGTGGTCGATGAGGTCACTCCTAACAAAGAACTCCAGCAGACATACACTGCAGCTGTAGGTTTTCACTTTGATGGGTGACTGCTTGATGTGGTTGATCATTTCCTCTGACGTCAGGTAGCCAATGTTACAGCAGGGGCAGAAAAACTTCTTCAGAGACAGCTGTGATGTTTCTGCTCCAGCATCTGCCTGCACTCTTTTCATCATGTTTTCAGGGTCCTGTAAAATAAAAATCATTTTCTAACTTAGTAAACAATGACAGTTTCCACAAGCATACATTATATATATTTTCTGCATCCCATAGCTGTATTAGTAAATAATGTTAAGGTTGTCAGCAACATTTATTTCAGGTTTTTTACTTTTATTAAAAATTAATGGATCTCAAAACTGCAAAAGTCAACCTTGAGTCAAATTCAAACTGTCAAAGCTTAACTTAAAAAATATATATACTACCACTAATTACAATGTGTGTGTGTGTGTGTGTGTGTGTGTGTGTGTGTGTGTGTGTGCAGTCAGCAGTATAATATTTGTTTAATAACAGTCAAGGAGTCTACATAAAGGCCTTGTACGGGTATGGTTAGCCATTAATCACACTATAAACAAAATTGGAAACAAAGACTGTGACACCATTATTAAAATAAAATAGGATCACCCATGACATAACAATCAAAGTGTCAATACTGCCATGCTTGACTGGACATTAATAATCATTTATCTATTTATCCATCCAAAAATCTTGGGAAGCAAAATAATCCAATGTTCTACTTTTTATTTTGATCAAATTAATGTAGACACAACCACAGATTGGAGTCAACTGAACAACATGGTGCATGCACAAAATTGAGACCAATTTTCAGGCATTCTTCTTTTTCAAAGCACACAAACATGATCATACATGTCTGTACCTTGTCTTCAACTTCAGGCTCTTCATTGGTTACCAGCCTGAGTCAGAATAGACTACAATCTGTCAACTTTCACAATATCAGTCACAACAACTCTGATTCATCTCCTGCCTTCCTCTCTGCCTACTTCAATCACTGTGTACACCCTTCCAGGCAGTTTTGTTCTTCTGTAGACACACTGAATGACTGATGCTTTGTATCCCCATGTTAACACTAAAACCTTTGATCAATACTCTTCTTCTTCTTCACACTGAGGGCCCACGGTCAAGTTGCTGATCATTATGGTGCCAAAGCACTCTTTCCCTTACTATGCTCAAAAACAATGTAAAGTTTCTCTCCATTCCGACATTAGTCACAGTCAATGCTCCCAAGTCTCATGCCTAAAAAACTGAATTATTTAAAAACTCACCTAAGTTACAAACAAAACCACAAAACTATGACTTTAAATTCTGTCTTCTGAAGTTCTTCCTTTTGCCACCCTCTCACTCCCTGCTCTATTCCTTCTATGTATTCTCCCTGATATAACTGCACTGGTTGACTGGGCGTAAAACACCCATTTACTTACTTACTTACCTTCTATGTGTGTGTATGTGTGTGTGTACTGTGCAAGGTATATATCATATATTTTGTTGTTGTTGTTATCTTGTAAAGCATAGTGTGCTCATCATTGTTGCTGAGATATGGCACTATAGAAATGACTGCTATTGGACCAGAGTATTATTATTACTATTATTAGTATTCCAATGAGTGGCCAGCTTCAAGTTGAAGGCTCCAGATACATGTCACTGTGTGTGGGGGGTGCCTCGCATGGGTGGGGGGAGGTGGGGTGGGGGTGTGCCTCGCAGGAGGGTGGGGGATGGGGGGTGGGGGGGGGGGGGTAGGGGTGCATAGCATGAGAGAGGGGAAAGAAAGAAAAAAGTGGGCTAGGGATGCCACCCCATGCTGTATAATGTTTTCCATACCAGTTACCACCAGCTGCAAGGCCATTTTTGATTGACAGCACCCGACACTCAGTCAGACAGTAGTCACAGGTGGACACTATATTCTCAGCAAGTGCAACAATATATATATATATATATATTATAAACAAGCAGTCAGACAATTCAGTGCACCCAAAGGTGGGACAGGCACTGGCAACTGTTCAAGTGTTCCACTTCAACAACCCTGAAAAAGTCCTTCAAGCTTTAAAACCCTGTCTGAACCAGAAAATGAACCCATTCTGTGATTATAGAGCATGTTCATAGTAGAGCGGGGACCAAGTGCATGCCAGGGCTCGGCACGTGCTGATGTGTTCACACTACAGTCTGTAAATGGGCTGACCTCATGCCAGACCCTAAAATCATGTCAAGAATGCAGCACAGACACAAATTTCAGAATTTTTGCATGATGTTTATGTGTTTCTGTCAATTCTATACTTGTCCTTAAGTACTTTCCCAATCTGTGCAAAAATTAATACATTTCTCACAGAATCGTCATGTTGCTTTTTTCCCCAACTGATTCTTCTGCTCACACTTTAGTGATGAGCGTTCTCATTTCTTCACCAGAGCAAACACAACCTCTTCCCTGGTCATCCATCATTAGACTGGGAGTATATATATATATATATATATATATATATATATATATATATATATATATATATGCATACTTTTTGTTGATAGCTAATCACATCGACAGGATTCCAGGTGGCCGAAATGAATGCGTGCCATGCTCAGCCAGGTCAGAAGCAGGGCCGAGCACGGCACAGTTTGGGCACGCTTTCGGTACATGCAGCGTGAATGCTTCAGCCCGGGCTGCCCAGAGCGATAGTAATAATGCTTGTGCTACTAGTACTACTACTGTACTAGCACTACCGGTTAATATTGTGCTAGCGGCTTTTAATTTCACTGGATAAAATCAAACTCAAACTGAAAGTGTTCTGAGCCATGGCCTCTCAAATCTGGAACTGCACATGATTTTTAAAACGTTTGTGTTTTGCAAATTTCCAGTACTTAAACTTAGGCAGCATCAATCGACGAGCACAGTATCATTAGCGCTGTAGCAGTCAAATTCGTGTGGAAGAATTAACAAAATCAGTCGAAACATCCAAAAACAACCCTGGCAAAGATCACCAACTTCTCCAAGGCCAGTATATTCCTGGCTAACATAAACACGTTGCGTCAACACTTGCCTTTGGTTGATTTTGATTTTGGCACCCTGAAGCCGTCTGGCCATGCTCTGACAGCTCCATGATGCCGTCAAGAGCACACAGACTCCGAGCTCGTCGCCAGACAAGCTCAATCTAACTTCTTCCTCTAACCAATTCGGGTCATAACCAGTTCTGGTTAATTATTTACCAGTTTAGGTAAATCTGAATGGGTATACCTGTACCTGTGCGGCAGCAAAAGAAGATCATGACGCTACACAGTAATCCCAGAGAGTCTGGTCTTGCTGCTTGATGGCGTTTACAGCCCCAAAATGAAAGGTGCCAACTGATTAAAGCTCATATGTCATCAGGGGAGATCACCGTGTGAATATTTTCAGTCTCTGGAATATTTGGTACAAAAGTGTGGTACTTTCTCTTAGTGTGCCAAATTCATAATAAACAAATGTCACAACTAGTGGCCTACAGCGGCAATATCTGTGTTTGAGTTGTTTGACAGTTAAGGCGACGCTCAGCCAGCATAAACGAGACGAAGTTCGATATTTTATAAGCGTTATAACTGAGCTTCGAGCTTCTGTTGCAAATATTTTTGTTGCATAAAATGCACATTTCCGGGCCGCGATGGCTGAAATGTTTCACTGAGCCGCTGCAAAAATGAAAGACTGAAACTTCAGCCGCTGCCGGCAGGCCCCGCCTCCGGCGGTATGGAGGCACCGCTTGGGTGGTGGTAACAGTAGTAGTAGTAGTAGTAGTAGTAGTAGTAACTGTAGTAGTAGTAGTAGTTGTTGTTGTTGTTGTTGTTGTTGTTATACTTCGTTTTTGTCAGTGTTTACACGAGGCGTAACAAAGCGGTGCGGGTATCGGATGCGAATTGTAATTGCGGTCTTGTTCAATGATTTTAAAACTTCGGTTTTAGGCCAGCCGTGCACTTCGACTCAGTCATTTCAGTGCAGCCTTTCTTAGCGATGGCGTTGTCTGCAGCTACAAGAACTATCAAGACGGCAAATGTATTCGGCGTCCTCTGTAAACACGGAAAATCTGAATTATGATCAGAAAGCAAAATAAACAGATGAATAACAAATAGTGTACTGCCCTAGAGTCTCTCTCTCTCTCTCTCTCTCTCTCTCTCTCTCTCTCTCTCTCCTCTCTCTCTCTCTCTCTCTCTCTCTCTCTCCTCCCTTTATTGATCAAAGCCGGCATGTTGTTAACTTTTCGCGGATGGCACAACAATCCACAGCGGTAACTTCAGTTAACTTTGAAAGGCTATCAGAGTAGAGCGTCAACAGCCGTCAGTCTGGGCCGCGGAGTTTAATCATACGTCTCTCCATCCTGTTAGACCAAATTAATGCTTATGGCAATGTCAGTTAGTGGTCACTGGAAGTAAAAGTACTTCCAAAATATTTGCCATTTATTTAAAATCAAACACTTTCTGAACCTTCAATGCAGAAAATTATTCTTTCATGACTATCATCGGCTACGGATGGACGGTGTGGGAGCTGAGCAGGAACGAGGCTGTGAAGGTACAAGTGGTGGAGTTCTCTCCCGGTGCTGTGCTGCTATCCTCCCCTTCCACCGTCTTCTTTGGTTACTTCACTGGCTGACGGAAACAAGGGCAGGAAGGACGAGAGCCCTATGTGTCTGAGAACGATATGATGTTTATGTCAACTGCAACTGAACGTATATTTTTATGCTGTCGGTACCCTATAGTACATACATTTTTTAAATTCTATATTAAAGGAAATGCAGCCTCCTTAAAGCATATTTTCCCCAACAAGAAGTAATTAAAAATATCAAAGTAAGTATTTTTGTCTAAAATGCTTATTGAACTGATTTAGAAAACCACTTTAGTGACTGACGATTAACGTGACTGGCTTCAGTTAGTGAAACACAAAGTGCGACAACTCGCACGGCGCATCAGTACTGCAGTGTCGTTGATGTTTGTCATTGGGTGGTTTGAACATGCGCCAAATGTCTGATGACTGAGTGCACAAATAAAAGAAATAACCTTTTAAGTTCAGTATTTAAGTAGGGGAGCACACACACACACACACACACACACACACACACACACCACACACACACACACACACACACACACACACACACACACACACCAGAGTACTCAATCAAAAGTTCTAAAAAATATAAAAACACACTTTCAAATGCTAGTTCCTCTACGCCAGTTTTTTCATTCATTTAGTGATTAGTGCGTGCGTGCGTGCGTGCGTGCGTGCGTGCGTGCGTGTGTGTTAGATTGCCTCTCTTATGGCTTATCCTTGTGTTTATCAGAAAAAGTCTTTCTCTATTTACTTATGCACTTAAAATGTATATCTCAGTACTTACGTTTACTTCGTAATTTTTCTTCTTCTCCCTTTCTATTTGTTAATTTACGGATTTTTGTTGATCCACCCACTGTCTCTGACCAAGCAAACAATCGACAGACTGAGGAAGTAATTAAATAACTGTATGAGATATAATCATTGCTTTGTCCTCTACTTTCAGTGTCCTTCTCCTTCAATCACTTCCTCGCTGTTAATCGATAACAATAATAATAATAATAATAACAATAGCGATCATACCTATGGCGCCATATCTCACCGACAAGGGTGATGAGCACAACGCGCTTTGTAAGCCCAACACACACAAAATTATACATAGAACCTCAAAAGCAATATAACAATCCTAAAGCACAAGCATTAAACTTCCGTAAATCTAGTAAACAATACAACCAGAAAGACTTTTGGTCAAACAGGTGACCATCAGGTGAATGAAAAATAATCAAACGTAGTGAAACGTCTATAACTATGTATGCATATTTGCAAGTATAGTGAACAGAAATTGACCAAAAATGTAACTGTCATCTTGTTTGCAGCTAGAAAATCAGAAATGAAGTTTGTTTTTAGTTTTTTTAGTTTTTTTAAGTGATATCTTTTATCTATCGTAGTCTGTTAAAACTTGACCGCCCTTCCGCCCGCACGCCCTTCCGCCCGCACGCACACACGCGCACGCACGCACGCACACACCCACACACACGCACGCACACACCCACACACACACACGCACGCACGCACGCACGCACGCACACTTTCGTCCACACTCTCCATAAGTATCAATGGTATCAATGAACGATTTTAATGAACATTATTCATGCTGAACAAACAGTAGAAAATAACATTCCCAAATCACTTTTACGTCGGAATCATACTTTCCAAATGGTTAATATCCATCAATCCGTCTTATCATAACCAACAGTTTTTCAACTGTTTACTAACCGGAGAAGAAAATAAATGTTCACATGGAAAACACCGAAAACGTCCCGTCAGTTTCGCCTTTCTTTGTGTTATTCTGTATTGTTATGGACCTCTCCTTTATACACTCTTATGCTGGGGATATTTTGTAGTGTACAGTAAGGCAAAATTAAACATTATGTCTTTCGGTCCTATTTAAAAAAAAAAAAAAGCATCCCATTTTTTTCTCAAGTTGTGTCAAGTTCGGCTACGCTGTGTTTTCACCCTTTCGTGTTCACGTTTGCCTAAATTGTGTTGTATGTATGTTCATGAACGAAATGCACTCATTCTAATGCTTCTGCAAATGTGCATACCACATGGTTATACTTCTGCTTTCTTGAACAGCAAAATTAGTCCCAAATGGTTATACTGCTGCTATTCTTGAACAGCAAAATTAGTCCCAAATGGTTATACTGCTGCTATTCTTGAACAGCAAAGTCAGGTCCAAATGGTTATACTGCTGTTATTCTTGAACAGCAAAGTCAGGTCCAGATGGTTATACTACTGCTATTCTTGAACAGCAAAGTCAGGTCCAAATGGTTATACTGCTGTTATTCTTGAACAGCAAAGTTTTCGAGTTCGAGTTTGATCTGCGTTAACACTATGATGGCACTCTATCAAACATTTATAGCGCCGACGCCATACTGAATCTAATTACATGGCATCCACTTGTCAAAAACAGAGTGTGTGACAACAAATTAGGCCGATATTCTGTGTTTGTTAAAGCCTATAATTATAGTCTCTGAGTGGTGGAAGAAACGGCTTAATACGACTATACAAAGTCATCGGCACTCTGCTTGCCAGAAAATAAGATGGTGCAGGCAGAACAGGTGGGGCTTCCAAAACGAGGCCTTCCGCTTACGTCACCAGTGTTTATGGACGATGTAATTTCTAACCATTCTTCCAAACGTTTGTCTCAACAACGCTACATGCTTTATATATACTGGGAGCGGGGGCGGGGGGGGGGGGGGGGGGGGTATGAAAATGGAGTGATAACAGTTTCTTTGCTGCCATGTATAGAGTTTTACATGAGATTTACGCCATCACTCTTATAACTGTACAATAACATAATATCAATAATCATTCATACTATATTTCTAAATGTTGTAGTTGTTGTTTGCACAATACACGGTTTGTCATGTAGCAGTGTCATTAGCGGTAAAGAAAACCAGAATTTTACGTTCGATACTGATTAGCATTTCATTACACACAATACTTTAAAATTTCATTACATTAGGACCCCCCCCCTCGACATATTTAATTAATCAATAAATCAGTCGCTGATTCAGTTAATACCATTACATTGATATCAAAACTGAAAATACGATGCAGTGGTATAGCTACAGATTTTGCATATAAATGCAGTCATTTTCTTCTCTTGATCTTCGATATGCAAAGGAGCCAATGGTGAAAGTCAAGTCGTCAGTTATATATCCCTCACAGGGCAATGGGCGACTTAGCTGCGGATCGCCCCGCTTGGTGGCGCTGGACATATTTGGGTCTTTGACAAAGCTGAAGTCAGCTGCAAATGATCTCCCCTACACTAGCCAGGTGGCGATGGGGCTATTTGGGCAGTGCAATGCTCAAGCCAGCAAAGTCGCTCATTCAGCTAACTACTAAGGCTTATTAATTAAAAAACAACTAAAAACTTAAAATGAACATCAGATCAACGTCAAAAGCATTTAAACTGATAATAATAAACAGACATACTAGATTAACAAACAAACAAACAAAAAGCACCAGTAGTCACTCTAGTCTACGTCGAATTTGTTATTATTACTATATGGACCTGGGTCTTTATTTCAAGTATATCTACAGATTAGGGAAGAAACAAAACAGAAAAATGTTACTCGATCGCAATATATACTAGACGCACACATATAAGTTAATTGCTTCTACTGTTTTCTGTGTTCTTGTGTAAAATCGCTTTTTGTTCGGTGCTTTGAAGAAGGCATATTTGCCGAAAATTCGCACTTGGTCTTGCTGTGTCCACTTAAAAGGCTTCTTTCCTTATACAAACAAAACAAAAAACAATGTTGGTATATTTCAGCCTCCCCCCCCCCCCCCCCCCCCCCTCCCCCCACCCCTTCTGTACGTCGACAGTCAACTTTGTTTCAGAATTGTGAGCTAACCAACAAAGGGGGAATGACGTCACACGACAGCAACAACAACAGAGCTAGACCTGCGTCACTATCAGCTGGCACGCGAGTACACATAAACTCCACCAAAGGTGCATCCGCAACACAAGGATGCCCTCCACTGGCATATAAATATATGTCCTGTTGCGGCACGTTTTGTCACTAAGGTGAGCGATGCCTGCATGTTTTGTCACCAACGAGATGGTGACAAATCGTGCAACCATTGTACCTTTTTAACTTGGATATGAATTAGTAATATATAATTATAGTGAACTTTATGCCAATTAAAAAAAAAAAAAAATCTTTGATTTTATCAGTTTATTATATATAGGAAAAGAGAGAGAGAGGA
>JABMCL010001730.1:32500-39284 GCA_018857735.1 Alviniconcha marisindica | reverse complement strand
TCATCATAAATCTCATCACCAGGAGGGTAAATCTCATCACAATAACTACCATGAGGAGTGCAAGAGAATGTTTGAGAAGCTCCTGACAAAACCTAGCATGAGGAGTGTAAGAGAAACTCCTCACTAAAATTAGCAGCAGGAGTGTAAGAGAAACTCCTCACTAAAAGTGGCATCAGGAGTGTAAGAGAAACTCCTCACTGAAACTAGTATGTCGAGTGTAAGAGCAACTCCTCACTAAAATTAGCATGCGGAGTGTAAGAGAAACTCCTCACTAAAACTAGCATCAGGAGTGTAAGAGAAACTCCTCATTCAAACTAGCAATGAGGTGTGTAATAAAATCCCCTGACTATAACTAGCACCAGGAGCGTAAACTCATCACAATAACTATCACGAGGAGTGTAAGAGAACCCCCTCACGAACACTAGCATGCGGAGTGTAAGATAATCTCCTCACTGAAACTAGCATTGAGATGTGTAATAAAATCACCTCACTAAAACTAGCACCAGGAGTGTAAGAGAAAATCCCCGCTATTACTAGCATGAAGGTGTTTGCGTTGGTGTATAATTATATCTACGTGCGCATGGTCGAGCGTGCGCACACTGATGTGTGTGGTGTATGAGTATGCGTGTGAATGTGTGTGTTTGTTAAACTTTCGTTAGTTTTAACTGTCTTGTTTTATATGTAGGACTTTTTTATGTTGTGTACTTTTAACATTATCTGCATGCGTGTGTGTGTGTGTGTGTGTGTGTGTTGTGTGTGTGTGTGTGTGTGTGTGTGTGTGTGTGTGTGTGTGTGTCCACCATAGAAAAACAAAACAAAAAACATTTTTCTCTATAGTGTGTCCTTCGCTTTCTACAAATTCAAATCTTTCTCTCTCTCTCTCCCTCTCTCTCTCTCTCTCTCTCTCTCTCTCTCTGTCTCTCTCTCTCTCTCTCTCTCTCTCCTCTTCTCTCCTTTCTCGTCTTCTTTCCTTGTTGTTGGCTTGTTCTTAATTGTTCGTTTGTAATAGTTTATAGAAGGAAAAAAAAAAAAGGAAAAAAAAGGAAACTAACCCTAATTAAACGCTGTTTTCACGATAGAAAGAAAATAAAATAAATCCATGTGGTGTGCCCTTCGCTTACTAAACATTCAAATGAACAGCAGTATTTACACCATTCTATCTACCTTTGACCTGTCTGTCTGTCTGTCTGTCTGTCTCTCTCTCTCTGTCTCTCTGTCTCTCTGTCTGTCTCTCTGTCTCTGTCTCTGTCTCTCTCTCTCTCTCTCTCTCTCTCTCTCTCCTCTCTCTCTCTCTCTCTCTCTTCTCTCTGTCTGTCTCTGTCTGTCTCGTCTCTCTCTCTCTCTCTCTCTCTCTCTCTCTCTCTCTCTCTCTCTCTCTCTCTCTCTCTCTCTCTCTCTCTGTCTCTCTCAGTCTCTGTCTGTTTCTGTCTCTCTGTGTCTGTGTTTGTCTGTCTGTCTGTCTGTCTGTCTGTCTGTCTGTCTGTCTGTGCTCATCTCCTCTCTTCTCTCTCTCTCCATCTCTCTCTCTCTCTCTCTCTCTCTCTCTCTCTCTCTCTCTCTCTCTCGACACATTATCTGACCTGCTTCTGTGAAGAATATTTCATCTTCCAGTTCCATCCATGTTTCCAGCGCCTCATCGTCCACACTCTGAACGGGAAAAAAAACCCTCATTAGCTCGTCTCCCTCCTCTTCATCTGTTTCGATGTCCAAATCGTCATCTTCATCGTCAGAAGGCCCATCGCTGTCGTCGTCGGCTCTCCGCACAGCCTGCGGTGCGCTCCTCTGGATGGCCGCAGAGTTGTCAGCACTTGCCTGCACGGAGTTGTCTACCGTTGCAGCATCGGCAAAGAGAGCCAGTGGAGACTGGACTGGTGAACAGAACTTTTAGTTTAAGTAAGTAACTTAGTGTTTTACTTCCTGTCATTAGTTTAAATTGGGGGGGGGGGGGGCGGGGCGGAGGGGGGGGGGGAAACAGGGCACATTATTAGGCCTAGGTGATGTTGACTGTACCGGCTGACTGAGGGTTGGTACCGGATTTTTGTTGTTGTTGTTGTTGTTGTTTGTTTGTTTGTTTGTTTGTATTATCGCCGGTACCGCGTATTAATAATTTCAACAGTCTAGCGAAGGCTCTGATTTCATTTGTAGACCGTTTTTCTTTGACTGTTACAAAGATCTTGCTGATATCTTTCAAATGAGATGCAACATGACCTGGTTTGTCTTTTCTTTTTGTTTTTCTTTTTTCTTTTTTAGCAGATATCGTGCCTTCGGCCGGTTGTTTACATCATGACGTCATGAAATCAATACTAAGCAATTATGCAGACAGCGGAGCTCCCAAGGTCCAAAAATCAGGTGGGTACTGCAAAATGGAATGAAGGCATGACGTTTTGCACATATGTACTATGATCCTATCTGAACATCATCAGGCACACAGACATCTTTGCACTGACCTCCTTTGGCTATAATTAACAATGTAATTAGGTTACCTACACGTATTGACAGCATCACCAAAACTACAGTTTAAAACTCTCTTTTATAATTATTTATTTTTAATTATCAATTATTCTTATTTTAATTCGGGGGGATGGGAGGGGGGCGGGGGGGGGGGCATAATCAACATCAATTGTGATCTTTCACACAAGCACTATGCTCCAAGAAGATCTGTCTGGTCTATTCAGACACTTGGATTCCCTGAAGCTATAACAATATCCGTAATTAGGTCATGGAAAACACAAAATTGTAATCCCAGGACAGACGGGCTTCGCATGGACTCGTGTCCGTGTGTCATGTCATGATTATGATGATGATGATGATGAGATATATATATATATATATAGAGAGAGAGAGAGAGAGAGAGAGAGAGAGAGAGAGAGAGAGAGAGAGAGAGAGAGAGAGAGAGAGAGAGAGAGATTCATGTTATCTGTCAGTTATTTCAAACCTTCATCAACGACCATTCTCTTTTCAAAAAACTTTTCTTTAGTCCCATTGCAGTGAGCTGCGACCACTGCACACACACACACACACACACACACACACACACACACACACACACACACACACACACACCACACACACACACACACACATTACTCACACACACACACACACACACACACACACACACACACAACACACACACACACTACACACACAGATACACACAACACACACACACACACACACACACACACACACACACACACATACACACACACACACACACAACACACACACACAACACACACACCACACACACAATTACTCACACCACAAACACACACACACACACACACACACACACACACACACACACACCACACACACACACACACACACACACACACACACACACACACACACACCACACTACCACACACACACACACACACACACACACACACACACACACACACACACACACACACACACACACACACACACACACACACACACACACACACACGAAAAAATAACAACTGAGGCTTCTTTTTCTATTTTCATTTTCTTTTTTCTTTCTTCTTTTTTCCTTTCTTTTCAGACTATTTCATATCAACAGAAATGTTCAGTTCAGCTCAGCTCAAGGTTACATTTATGCGCTCGGGAACGCAAATATGCGCTCCGACCAGTCAGCCAGACAGTTCCAGTGTTTGGTCTGGTTGATGGCTGATGAGTGACGTTGTAGACTTCCGGGTGTAAAAAAAAACTTTTACACAGACAAAAGTTTTGATTCAGTCTTTCTGGAATTACATCCTGACGCGCGATCGATGAAAAGATAAATCGGCAAGAGCAAAATGAGTCACTGACGACATTGTTTAAATACATTGTCTGTACACACAAGTGGCACTGTTCCTATATACACCATCGGGCAAGCTCACGTTTTGCCAGCCAATGAAGACGAACTAAGGAAGGGGAAAGTACACAAATACATTGACTACTCAAGTGACTAGAAGATGGTGATATAATGATGATGATGATAATAATAATGATAATAATAATGATAATAATAATGATAATAATGGGTAGCTCTTTCTGCAGAAAAACAAACACACAAACAAACATTCAGTGCACTACTGGCACACAATACGCACACACACACACACACACACACACACACACACACACACACACACACACACACACACACACACACACACACACATATGCATATACATATATATGAATACCTGTATACATACACATAATCTATTGTCACAGATATGGTCTTCCTAGGTTTGTGAGAAAGCCTGTCTAAACAGGAAAGTCTTGAGCCGGGTTTTGAAGTCAGACAGAGCGGGGAGATTTCACAGACTGGCAGGCAGTGAATTCCAGACAGATGGAGCGATGAAACTGAAAGAGATACGGAGGACGTCAGCCGTCCTTCTAGAAACTCAGTCTTTTTTCTTTTTTCTTTTTTTCTTTTTTTAACTCAGGGACCAGACTAGAGGGAGTCCGTGAACTTCTATTCGCCAGATAATCCCTGTAAATATATGGCCCACCGACCCCTCTAAAAATGCATTAAGAAATCCCCATTCGACCTGTTTAACGCGGAATTGTCTCCGAAGAGGTACTGACGGGGATCGAGATCCCAGGATGCGGGGTGGCCTCACTTAACACTGTCAACACCATAATGATTCTGCATTATGGGCAGCGATGCGAGCCATTTTGATGTTGTATTAACCCCTTCACTGCCATGGTGTCGCTTGAGAACGACCAAAATAACAGTGCGAAATTTTAAGCCTTTAAGCCCTTTTGTTTTCTTTATTGTACTGGCATGCGAAAGGATACTCACGAAAACGCAAAGCATTGAAAGTAGAAGATATGCTGGACGGGAAAATAGACTGTTTGCTGGCACGTCCGTGCATCTTTCAGCCCGGAAGTTTGACATGCTGGGGCAGTGAAGGGGTTAATTGTGAGGGGAGGGGGCAAAGTCACAAGACGGTGTCCATAAGTCACATCTTTTGAAGAGAAAGGAGAGCCGAAGGGGGAAATCGAACCGTCGTCGTTTACTTATCTGTTTAACGTTTTTAGTGTCCGCTAAGCCAAACCGGCTCTCTCTCTCTCTCTCTCTCTCTCTCTCTCTCTCTCTCTCTCTCTCTCTCTCTCTCTCTCTCTCTCTCCTCACATCACACACACACACACACACACACACACATAAGCACGCACGCACCCACGCACGCACGCACGCGCACACACACCCCACACACACACACACACAAGCACGCACGCGCGCGCGCACACACACACACACACACACACACACACACACACACACACACACACACACACACGCGCGCGCGCGCGCACGCACACACCAATCACGCACGAAGCACGCGCCCCCCCCCCCCCCCCACCCCCCCACACACACACACACACACACACACACAAAATCCCGGCAAGGCCTCCCAGTCTTATAAAGACGTATATCTTACAATTAACAGGCACTGCTGGGTGTTTTTGTTGTTGTTGTTGTTGTTATTGTTTGTTTTGTTTTTCTTCTTCCTCCTCTTCTTCTTTGAAGTGCTTTAAAAAATGTTCGGGATGTTGCATTAGAATGACATCTGCCTTCGTCAGAACCGTTTTCCTCAAGATCAAAGTCTTCCTGTTGGTGGTAGGGGTGGGGTCGTTGAGGTGGTTGTTGAGGTGGGGGTGGGGGGAGTGAGTGGGGGGGGGGGAAGGGGGGGAGCGAAGAGTCTTTGTTTTCGTTCAATGTTGCTTTACGTCCACAGAGACCTACGGACGTTCACCTCGACTTCCACGAAGCTCCTGAGCTTTCCGACTGCTTTTTGTTTTTTGTTTGTTTGTTTGTTTGTTTGTTTTTAAAGCAGTTTGGGTTTTTAGCGTAAGAACGTCACTGGGCTAGTCAGTGTCGCTTCCCTCCAGGTCATAGTCGGCGTTGAGACAGTCCACGCCCCTCATGGCGTCTTCCAGATCCGGGTCCAGAATGGAGCTGCCCATGAAACCCCCTGACGTAGACGGAAGGTCGTAAACCGGTGACGTCACAACATTCGCCGTTCCGTTGTCCGACACGACGCTCACTTCCTCGGAAAAATGCGTCGATTTCTGTGACGTAGCTTTCAGCTGCGACCTCGCCGCCTGCGATGACGTCGAAGCCGCTACCGACGACGACGCCACGGCGTTGGACACCTTCCCGGCCGACGACGACGCTGACGACGACGCCGACGACGAAGGTGGCGGCGGCGGAGGCGCGAACCCCGAGGCCCCCGAACCGTTAGGCCTCAGGTGCTTACCCGCGGTACCACCACCGCCACCACCGCCACTACCACCACCACCGACGTTGAGGCCGGAAGAGGTGAGCTTGGAGCCGGACCTGGAGACCACCTTGCCGCGGTTGTGAGTACGCCAGTCCTTGTAGGCGATCTGGAAGGCCCTGGAGAGCACGACGGCCATGGTCTGCGCCTTCTGCTTGCTGCTGCACAGCACGGCGTGGCAGTCCAGCCGGCCCTCCGCCTGGTTGCGGCAGATCCAGCTGAAGATGCGCTCGTTGACGGCACGGTCCGTGTTGCAGAAGGAGATGTCCTCGATCTGGAAGTCCCGCGCCAGCTCCGGGTCACCCTGGCTGCTCCGCTCCATCTCGCGCAGTCTGATGCCCACCGGGTTGATGTGGACCGCCACCTGGGGGGGAGAGAAAGAGTGAGTCAGTCAGTCAGTCAGTCAGTCAGTCAGTCAGTCAGTCAGTCAGTCAGTCAGTCAGTCAGTCAGTCAGTCTGATGCCCATCGGGTTGATGTGGACCGCCACCTGGGGGGAGAGGAAGAGTGAGTCAGTCAG
>JABMCL010001730.1:0-30000 GCA_018857735.1 Alviniconcha marisindica | reverse complement strand
TTTGCGATGTTGCTGTGACTGGCAACACCAAGCAGAAACAGACCAATCAGAGTCGAGTACAAAGTTCCACAACTCCTCCAGACCGGACGTAGGGGGGGGCAAGGTGCTGACGTTGACCTCGCGCGTACCGAGATCTGACCGGACTGAATCAGTTTGGACGTCCCCAGACTTAGTCAAAATGTCCGGTTCAGTCAATCCGTTGACCGAGAAAGAAGCTCCGACACCTAGCTGGCCGCTTTGTTTGTTTGTTCGTTTGTTTGGTTTTGTTTTGTTGTTGTTCTTGTTTTTTGTTGTTGTTTTGTTGTTGTTTGGTTTTGTTGTTGTTTCGGTGTGTGTGTGTGTGTGTGTGTGTGTGTGTGTGTGTGTGTGTGTGTGTGTGTGTGTGTGTGTGTGTTGTTTTGTTTTGTTGTTGTTTTATCTTCTTTTAATTTTTTAGGGTGAGCCTGGTTGGGGGAGGGTGGGGGGGGGGGCATTTAGTGTATGCCAGCACAAGTGCCCGCGATCCGCCTATGAGTGTGTGTGTGTGTGTGTGTGTGTGTGTGTGTGTGTGTGTGTGTGTGTGTGTGTGTGTGTGCGTGTGGTGTGTGTCGTGTGTGTGTATGCATGTGTGTGTGTGTGTGTCGTGTGTCGTGTGGGCGTGTGCACGGAAACCTGTGAACATGTGTGTGTGTCAGGTTACACATCCATCCAAATTTACACACGTACAGTCTACGTGTGTGTGGTGGTGGGGGTGTGGGGTGTGGTGTCTGTGTCGTGTCTGTGTGTCTGTGTGTGTGTGTTGAGAGCACGTGCACGGAAACCTGTGAACGTGTGTGTGTGTGTCTCGTTCTAACAAGAGTGATAGATATACTAGTAATTAAATGCACAGCCGGTACACTGGAGTATGATGGAGAAGGGGGGAAAAACTTCATTCTCAACGGACTGGCGATAGGTCTCGAGTCAGCGCCGATTGTGATATTTTGCCTTGTTACTGAAACTAAAGGACAGACTTTCCGCGGAATTCCTGGCTTTTATTCGACCAGTGGTGCAGTGGCTTATAGTTATATACGGCAGTGATCTTTTCCACCCATCTTGTCGCCGTGAAATGCGAGCTTTTCACTACTATTAGTACCAGGGAAATACAGCTGTGCGCTCGGCCAGCAACCCAGCTGACGCGTTTCCCCCTACTTCCGGCAAATCGTGTACGCCAGTCCATTGCGCATGCGCGGAAACTTAAGTGAAAGGGGTCTATTGACTGACTGACTGAGTGACTGACTGACTGATTGACTAGCTGACTGAGTGACTGACTGACTAACCTACTGAGCAGACTGGTTGGCTGACTAACCTACTGACTGACTGACTAACCTACTGACTAACATACTGACCGACTAACCTACTGACTGACTGACTGACTAACATACTGAGCAGACTGACTGACTGACTAACCTACTGACTGACTGACTGACTAACCTACTGAGCAGACTGGTTGACTGACTAACTGACTGAATGGATGATTGACTGACTGACTGACTGGCTGACCTACTGACTGACTGACCGACCGACCGACTGACTAACTGGCTGAATGGCCCTATTGACTGACTAATTGACTAACTGACTGACCTACTGACTGACCGACTGAATAACTAGCTGAATGGCCCCATTGACTGACTGACTGATTGATCAATCGACCGACCGACCGTTTGATTGACTGACTGGTTCACTGATTGACCTGCTGACTGACTGAATGACTGATCGACTGACTGACTAAATGACCTACTGACTGACTGGTTGACTTATTGACTGACTGGCTGGCTGGCTGGCTGATTGACTGGCTGACTTACTGACGTACTGGTTGACTGACTGACTGACTGACTGACAAAACAGCATCAAGCATTCAGAAGAAACTGGACGTATGAGAAGACGGGACGCTAGAGAACAACGTAATAATTATAATAAATAATTCTTATAAAGCGCTGTTCTTTAACCAGAGTTAAACTCACTGCGCTGTACAAACATCTTATCACAAAAACTACATTAACATACATTTCAGCAAACAAAACCTCAATCATTGACAGGAACAGGAACAAAGACCCACTGCCCATGGCATCAACAACAGCCAGAACGATCAAGAAGAACAACAACACGCACAGGAAAATTAAGAACACAACTACAACCACATATCTCCTCTCCCCCATCCCCCCCCCTCCCGCCCCCCCCCCCCCCACCATCCATAGGCAACAAAGTGATAAAATCTATCACAACCCCTAACATCAATATATATAATAATAATAACTAAAGTATCTATAAAGCGCAAAGTCTTGTCCGTAGAGACACACACATACATGCACACACGCACGCGCGCGCGCACGCACGCACGCACTCACGTACGCACGCACGCACGCACGCACGCACGCACGCACGCACACACACACACACACACACACACACACACACACACACACACACAGAAAAACAGAGACAGAGAGGCAACCGCGCACACGAGCATACTAACTATACAAACCTTAATTTATGCAACACACATTCCACCCCTTTCCCCCCACCCGAGGCAAAAAGGCTACACATCAGAACAAAGCAACCAATCAACCAATCCAGTCTCACCTGCCAACCCCCCCCCCCCCCCCCCCCCCATCCTCCCACCGCCACTGACCTTCCGAAGGTGTTTCTCTCCGGGCGAGTTGTCCCACAACCTCTGCACGGGCGCATAGGAACACCCTCTGCCGTTGGCAACGTAGGTTTCTGTGCTGCCGATGTAGCGCACGTGAAACACGGGGGTCTTGTCTGATATCTTCGCTGTGTCCTTCTTCCGGCTGAACATGCTTCAGGTTTTTTGAGGACTGGTGACGGCTGAGGTGCAGGTTGAGGTGCAGGTTACCAGATGAGACGCGGATGAAGTGTAGGCTGAGGTAGCGGCTGAGGTGCAGGTTGAAGTGCAGGTTACCAGATAAGACGCGGATGAAGTGTAGGCTGAGGTAGCGGTTGAGGTGCGGGTTGAAGTGCAGGTTACCAGATGAGGTGCAGATGAAGTGTAGGCTGAGGTGAAGGTAGAGGTACAGGTTGAAGTGCAAGTTACCAGATGAGGTGCAGATAAAGTGTAGGCTGAGGTGCAGATTGAGGTGTGGGTTACTAGATGCTGCTCAGACTGAAGCGCAGATAAAGGGTAGGTTAAGGTGTCGGTCGAGGTGCAGGTTGCGATGCGGGTTAGCACGTACTGCACCAGTCGAGGTGCAGGTTGAGATGCAAGTTACCAGGTACTGCACAGGTTGAGGCGCAGATGAAGGGTAGGTTCAGGTGCCAGTCGAGGTGCAGGTTGACGCGCAGGTTGAGATGCAGGTTACCAGGTACTGCACAGACTAAGGCGCAGATGAGGTCTAGGCTGAGGTGCCGGCTGAGCTTTTAGACTGAGGTGCAGGTTACCAGGTGAGGCGCAGGCTGAGGTGCAGGTTACCAGGTGAGGCACAGGCTGAGGTGCAGGTTGACGTGTTGCCTGATTTACAGGGTGAGGTGCAGGGTGAGGTGCAGTCACCAGGTACGACACAGGCTGCTGAGGTGCAGATGAAGAGTAGGTTGAGGTATCAGGTGAGGCACATGCTGAGGTGCAGGTTGACGTGTTGCCTGATTTACAGGTTGAGGCGCAGGGTGAGATGTAGTCACTACGTACGACACTCGCTGCTGAGGTGCAGATGAAGAGTTGGCTGAGGTGCCAGGTGAGGTGCAGGTTGAGGTGTAGGTTGCTCGGTACCGCACAGGCTGAGGCGCAGACGAGGTCTATGCTGAGCTCAGGTTGAGGTACATGACGAAGTGCAGGTTTAATTACTAGGTACGGCAGAGGTTGAGGCGCGGATGACGCGAAGGTTGAGTTACGGGTTGAGGTGCAGGTTGAAGGTCAGGTTGAGGCAGAAGCGGGGCCCAGGCGCGGTAGTGGAAAGAAGGTTCGCTTCCGGGGAAACACGTTGCAACCCTGCAACAGACAAAAAGTGAAGTGTCCAGCTGTCACTACATCTGCGTGTCTTTCTGCACGAGTGAGCGAGTTAAGTGTTGTCTGAGCACGAACACGCTCGACGATCTTCCTTAAAAGGACGAGAGAGGGTCATCGTCAATCAGACGAACGTTGGAACCGTTCCAAAGGCAACATTGGGGAAACCTCTGAGACAAACGGTGGAGCGCATATGGGCTTTTCCCAGCGCGTAGATACCATCTTGGACTGAATTGAAATAAACTGAATTGAACACGCTAAACCACTTCTCAAAACGCGTCACTGGCTTCCAGTCAAAGAAAGGATTCTTTTCAAGACAGCCACCTTTGATGGTACCCTAGCTGCTACCATAATACCATCCTGACTCTCTGTGTACACTCCGGCTCATACTCTCCGTTCCAGTTCAGACGAAGAAAAACTCTTTCTTGTGCAAGATAGAAACTTAACCCTTTCAATGCCATGCTTGACCGCGCCGTCACTCGGAAAACGACCAATAAAAGTGCCAAATTTGAAATCATTACCCCCCCCCCTTCCAACACACACACACACTACATCCTCTCTCTCTCTCTCTCTCTCTCTCTCTCTCTCTCTCTCTCTCTCTCTCTCTCTCTCTTTCTCTCCTACACACACACACACACACACACACACACACACTCTCTCTCTCTCTCTCTCTCTCTCTCTCTCTCTCTCTCTCTCTCTCTCTCTCTCTCCTTCTCTCCTTCTCCACACACACACACACACACCCTCTCTCTCTCTCTTCTCTCTCTCTCTCTTCATCACACACACACACACACACACACACACACACACACACACACACACACACACACACACACACACACACACACACACACACACCTTCGCCTGAGCACATGAAAGGACAGCTGTCAAGATGCACAGCACTGGAAGTAGATTTGTTATAAGACAGCCAAATATACTGTTTGCAGGTATGTATAATTATGTGCACTTTTCAGCCCGCAAATTTTACAGGCTGGGGCAGTGAAGGGGTTAAGGGCTTTGTTTACCGGTCGTCGATCTCGCTTCAGGCTCCCCATGTCTTAGAACAACATTCCTCCTTACATCAGACGGTACAGTTCAGTTCAGTTCAATACAAGTGGTATCTATCCGCTGGGAAAAGCCCATAGGCGCTCCACCCCGTCTCTCAGAAGTTTCCCCAACGTTGCCTTGGAAACGGTTCCAGTGTTCGTCTGACTGACGATGGCCCTCTCTCGTCCTTTCAAGGAAGATCGTCTAACGCTTCGTCTTTCCACGCCTCTCTCTCTCTCTCTCTCTCTCTCTCTCTCTCTCTCTCTCTCTCTCTCTCTCTCTCTCTCTTCTCTCCTCTCTCCTCTCACACACACACACACACACACACACCTCTCTCTCTCTCTCTCTCTCTTCTCTCTTCTCTCTCTTCTCCTCCACACACACACCACTCTCTCTCTCCTCTCTCTCTCTTCTCTCTCCTCACACACACACACACACAACAACTCTCTCTCTCTCTCTCTCTCTCTCTCTCTCTCTCTCTCTCTCTCTCTCTCACCACACACACACACACACACACACACACACACACACCCCTCTCTCTCTCTCTCTCTCTCTCTCTCTCTCTCTCTCCTCTCTCTCTCTCATCTTCTCCACACACACACACACACACACACACACACACACACACACACACACACACACTCTCTCTCTCTCTCTCTCTCTCTCTCTCTCTCTCTCTCTCTCTCTCTCTCTCTCTCACACACACACACACACACACACACACACACACACACACACACACACATACACACACTCTCTCTCTCTTCTCTCTCTCTCTCTCTCTCTCTCCCTCTCTCTCTCTCTCTCTCTCCACACACACACACACACACACACACACACACACACACACTCTCTCTCTCTCTCTCTCTCTCTCTCTCTCTCTCTCTCTCTCTCTCTCTCTCTCTCTCTCTCTCTCTCTCTCTCCCGGTGATCGATGGTGTGCTACAGTTCTCTTCCACAGTTCAAAACTTCTCTTACAACGCTTCACTTTGTTTCTGCCTGCTCTGTGCTACTCTATAACTCTCAGTCTCAAAGGGCATTGGAAGCTGTACGTATATTTTCTTTTCATAGTCTGCTGATGTCCTCACTGGTGATTGTTTGGAAGGGGAGGGAGGGGTGGTGTGTGTGTGGGGGGGGGGCAGACTGGCACACTGGGGTAGAGAGAAGTAATGGAGGGGAGGGGAGGGGGGGTATATCGATCGTGTGTGTACGTGTGTGAGCATGCGAAAGAGAAGGGGGTGGGGTAGACGGAGAGGGCTATGTAATGCAAATTAGGCTGGGTACTTTTGTCATTTTTCGTGTACAACGGCGCTGTGAGCCTCACGCGTGTATCTGTATCTTAGATGAATTCAGCGCACTATAAAAGCATGTTGTTACATTACTATAATGATGGTCGTGAGCCGGTTTGGCCTAGCGGTCAGGCGTTAGGCTGGTAAGCGGAAGGACCTCGGTTCGATGCCGCTTCGGCTCTCCTTTCTCTTCAAAAAAGGTTGTGGTTTGTGGACACTGTCTTGTGACTTTGTCCGTCACTTCCTATTGAAACAATAAAATGGCTGTCATCGCTGCCCATCTTAATGCAGGAATCATTCTGGTGATGACAGTGTAGCGATAGGTATATAATCTCCCTCTCCCCACCTCCATACCCCCCCCCCCCCCCTTCTCCCCGTCCCTAATAAGCCTTATGGTTTCTGTGGACGTTAAGCATCATGTTTACTTACTTACTTACTTACTTACTTCTTACTTACTTACTTACTTACTATATGGTGAGTGAGCTGGCGCCTTTGTGAGCCTATGGTTTAGTTCCCGTCATTACTATACGGTAAGTGGGCTGGCACTTTTGTGAGCCTGTGGTTTATTTTCCATCATTACTATACGATGAGTGGGATGGCACCTTCGTGAACCTATGGTTTATTTTCCGTCATTACTATACGGTGAGTGGACTGGCACCTTTGTGAACCTATGGTTTATTTTCCGTCATTACTATACGGTGAGTGGACTGGCACCTTTGTGAGCCTATGGTTTATTTTCCGTCATTACTATACGGTGAGTGGACTGGCACCTTCGTGAGCCTATGGTTTATTTTCCGTCATTACTATACGGTGAGTGGACTGGCACCTTCGTGAGCCTATGGTTTATTTTCCGTCATTACTATACGGTGAGTGGACTGGCACCTTTGTGAGCCTATGGTTTATTTTCCATACTCTGAGATCCTGTCAGTTTTCTTCTGTATTTTCATGACGAACGAACCAAGAGTACGATCGTTTTCATAGGTTTTCTGTGCTTGGTTTTTGCGTTTCTCGGCCTGCCTGTCTGCTTGCCTGTCTGTCTGCCTGCCTGCCTGTCTGTCTGTTTGCCTGTCTGTCTGTCTGCCTGCCTGCTTGTCTGCCTGTGTCTGTCTCTCTGCCTGTCTGTCTGGCCTGCCTGTCTGACTGCCTGTCTGTCTGTCTGACTGTCTGACTGCCTCCTGTCTGTATGTCTGACTGCCTGCCTGCCTGTCTGACTGCCTGTCTGATTGCCTGCCTGCCTGCCTGTGTGTGTGTGTGTGTGTGTGTGTGTGTGTGTGTGTGTGTGTGTGTGTGGTGTGTGTGTGTGTGTGTGTGTGTGTGTGTGTGTGTGTGTAGATTAGTCTTCTTGCTAGCAAAATTTAGCAAATGTAAGGTAAAACATCAAACACAGTCAGGCTACATTTTTTCAAACCACCGGAAACTAACTGAACTTAATTTAGACTCTCTTTCTTCTTCTTTTTTTAGCCTACTTTAGTCTCTGCTTGAGTTTCTACCACTCTCTACTTGATTCTGCTATACTCTACTTTTGTCTCTCCCCGAGTCTCTACTATAGTCTGCTTTAGTCTACAGGACAGACTATAGTCTAGTCTACTTTATTCTCCACTTTAGTCTCTTTTTTAGTCTACTTTAGTCTCAACTATAGACTGCTTTAGTCTACAGGACAGACTATAGTCTAGTCTACTTTATTCTCCACTTTAGTCTCTTTTTTAGTCTACTTTAGTCTCAACTATAGACTGCTTTAGTCTACAGGACAGACTACTTTAGTCTCTTTTTTAGTCTACTTTAGCCTCTACTATAGTCTACTTTAATCTCTACTATAGTCTACTTTAATCTCTACTTGAGTCTCTGCTATAGTCTAGTCTCTACTTGACTCTTTACTGTGGTCTACTTCAGTCTATAGTAGAGACTAGTCTACTTTAGTCTATAGTAGAGACTTTGTTCTCTTTGTTCTCTATCCGAGTCTCCACTATAGTCTACTTTAATCTCTACTTGAGTCTCTGCTATAGTCTACTTTCGTCTCTACTTGACTCTTTACTATAGTCTACTTTATTATAGTAGACTATAGTAAAGAGTCAAGAAGAGAATATAGTCTAGTCTACTTTATTCTCTATTTTAGTCAACCTCTCCTAGAGTCTATTTAGTCTACAGGCTTCAGTAGCACACCTAGACTACGTTCAAGATAGAAAATGGCGACACGAATAAACACCAGAACGAAGGGACTTTACCGCAACACACATTGAAATTTTAAAAAAATCAAAGAAAACAACAATAATGCAAATAATGCAAATATATCATTTCATCAAGTCTTACCTCACTTCACAAAAGGGAAGAATAAATCGCAGGATCCTACATCGATACCGAGAAGGAAACTCTTTCCGAGACGAATGACGAAACGACTATAACGCTCATTCCCAAACAACGCGGCTCTTCCTCCATAACGTTCGCGTACGTCTCATGAATATTCAACAGCAACCTTCTGTACCATACAGCTTCCCAAATAAATAAAAAAGAATACCCCCCCAAAAAAGGGCGACAAGTCGGCCTGTGTTTGAGCTTACGCATATAATTATGTGTGTTGTATAGCTGATGTCTTAACGCTATACGTTGACGTCGACACGATGTGAGCACGCATACCGCACTTCCATTGAATGTCTTGATGCGAGCCGCGTGGAACAGTTTGTAACCTGTAGCCTCGTTCAGTCCGCCGTTTCTACAGGTGTGTCCCGGTGGGCCCCGACACAAACTTTGATTGATTGGCATCAAAGCGATATCAACCTCTCGCCCACAAGGGGCGCCGGCCATATACTGAAGCACACTTTTACGTCAATAAATCCTTGGGCTTAGTGTGTTTTATTCCTGCAGGAGCGGCGGGAGAATTCTGCTCAGTGGTTTAGAGCGCCGGACTCGTGATTAAAAGGTCGCGGGTTCGAATCCCTGCAGGGGCGGCGGGAGAAAAACATTTTCTCCAGGGTCAGCTTTCTGTGCTGACTTTTATTTCGGTATCCGTTCCACCCCCGTGTTACCGCAGTAACTCGTAAAAGACCCCGGTCATTCTGCCAAAAGTGCAGGTGGCAGGTTACAGCTAAATACGCCTGTACCTTACGCGTGTGGCTTTGCATGAAGTGACATGGTCCATGGTTGCATGGCGTACACAGAACACGCCGAGATGGCAGCAGTTTCATGTTGCACCAGCCATGCCAGCGTTGTAAGTACACCACTACGATGGATATTTAAAAACACGCTACAAAAAGCTAGTCACTCATGCAGAATCACATGCGAGCGGAATGAGTCTGCTCAAGAGCGGAGAATAGCGCTACATAAAAGCGATCAACAACAACAACATAATGTACGGAGCTCAGGAGCTGTGTGAAAGTCGAGGTGGACGTCCTGGGCTCCCGTCCCTAATAAACCTACGGTTGCTGTGGACGTAAAGCAACACTTCAACAACTTTTTTTTATTCAGGGGCTGTGTGAAAGTCGATGTGGACGTCCTGGGACCCGTCCCTAATAAACCTACGGTTTCTGTGGACGTAAAGCAACACTTCAACAACAACAACAACATAACGACGATCGCTCGCAGTGAAAATGAAGGATGAGGTTTTGGTTGGTTATAAGATTTTTACGTCTTGGCAACCGTACAGGGTCCCCTCAGGTCCAGGCGTCTCTGTTTACTAAGTAATTTTCACAGTCATCTCAAGACGTCTTGATCATTAGTAATAACAGCCGCATGCTGCTGTATATTATAACAGCCACATATCGTTGTATTGTGGTTATAAATCACTGCCATCACACATTAGTAATGCTGCAACAATCACTACTTTCATGTCCGCTCTGAAGACACATTTCTTCAGCCTGTATCACTCTGACTATCTCAGCCCTGTTCGATTTGATATGTGTGTGTGTGTGTGTGTGTGTGTGTGTGTGTGTGTGTGTGTGTGTGTGTGTGTGTGTGTGTGTGTGTGTGTGTGTCTGTGTGTCATGTGTGTATGTGTGTGTCTGTGTCTGTGTGTGTCTGCGTGTGTGTGTGTGTGAGAGAGAGAGAGACAGAGACAGAGACAGACAGACAGACAGACAGACAGACAGACAGACAGACAGACAGAGACAGAGAGAGAGAGACACAGACACAGACACAGACACAGAGAGAGAGAGATAGAGGGACAGACAGACAGACAGACAGACAGACAGACAGAAAGAGAGAGCGGGTGTGACTCAGTGTATATGGTGTGTCATTTTTGTTTGTTTGATTTTTATGCATGTACATTAACCAACTCCCCGCCCCCATCATGTTTTTTGTAAAGCGCTGAGGGCTTTTTAAGAATCCGCGTTTTAGAAATGATCGTTATTATTATAAACAGCCGCATATTATTATATACTGATATATTGGAGTTATAACAGCTGCATATGAAGCTGCAACTGAAAGGCCAATGCTGTCCCGTTTGAAGATGAAAAAGATTCATAGTCGTCATTTTTTATGTTTGGTATATGGCTACGCTTCCACATAGCTAACGTTTGTTTGAGAAAAGATCCCGAAAGCGGCTAGGTCAGTGAGAGCTAGACGCAGTGTCCAGCCCGACAAGCATTGACTCACGGAGGAAAAGGTCATCACTGAAACTGATCACGTTGACTCGCCTTAAAGGCGAGGACGTCGTCGGATTTCGGGTAATCACTTTCACGCTTGACTGACAGTGAGAAAGTGATCATTGGTAGGAGCAGGTGACGGGCGTGAAATCGGGGTTATGTTTATTGCCTGAAGCCTTGAAGTGAAAGTTACATACCATCCCACCTGCCCCCGTGTGGACTTGGAGAGAAGCCCACGTCCTCTATGATAATTATGAGAAATTGTGGCGGGGGTGGAGGGGAGTTGTGGGGGGGGGGGGGGGGGGGGGTTGGATCAGAGAGAGACAAAAGTGAGCTATACCATGTGGGAACTGTGTGCCTATCTGTGTGTGAGAGAGAGAGAGAGAGAGAGAGAGAGGGAGAGAGAGAGATGTCCACTAGGCCATGAGGGAATTGTGTGTGTGTGTGAGAGAGAGTGGTGGGGGGGGGAGGGAGAGCCAGACAGGCAGGCAGGCAGGCAGGCAAACAGAAGTCCAGTATGCCATATTTTGCGTGGTGTGTGTGTGTGTGTGTGTGTGTGTGTGTGTGTGTGTGTGTGTGTGTGTGTGTGTGTGTGTGTGAAAAAGAGGGAGACAGAAGAGAGAGAGTTAAACAAATAGACAAATTTCCCCTATGATAAAAGCGAACTGCCACATGGAGAGAAGGGAAAGAGAGAGGTGCCGACACTGACAAAAGACAGAGATTGAAACGTAAAAATAATTCCAAATTTAAAGTTGAGATTAATACTGAGAATAATTAACCGACTCAGGAAGAAAACCAAGAAACGAAGGAGAATAGAAAGAAGAAATAATGACAACGCGGTACCACTGCCTTTGGAAAACACACACACACACACACACACACACACACACACACACACACACACACACACACACACACACAACACACACACACACACACACACACACACACACACACACACCACACACACACACACACACACACACACACACACACACACACACACACACACACACACACAAACAGACACGCGCACACACACAACACACACACACACACACACACATACACACACACGCACGCACGCACGCACGCACGCACGCGCGCGCGCGCGCGCGCACACACAGAGAAATACACACACACACACACACACACACACACACACACACACACACACACACACACACACACACACACACACACGTCCTACTCAAAGCCAAGATTTAAACCCAAAACCAACTAGGATACGTTCGTGACCTTACAAACCCCACACTACTACCTTACTTATATAAAACACCTGCTCAAACACCCTCCCCTCTTCCCCCTCCCCCCCCCCACCCCCCCACTCACCCCCACCTTCCCCTGACACACCTACATCTGCATCGGCCATAAAAAAGAATTAGCTGGTTCTAAAACAGGTATACCTTTCACACGAAATGGTTCTCCCTCTCACACCATAAACCTCCCATTGTTGTCGGCCAGAGCGCATCATTTCATCGATCTCAAACTGGAGCATAGCTGAGGATTATAGCCTGCAAGCCTGTGCACCATCTGCTGGCCGTATTGATTCCCTGGGGAACAGAAGCTGTACTTGCCGTCTGGATCTCTAGAGGTGAGGTAGGGTTGGATAATCGGGTGAATAATGATATCTAACAGATCGGTTAATTCATCAATAAGCGCTGAGAGATCAGGTTTTCAATCACGCAATAATTACTGTTGAATTAGGACTGGACTAATGTGGCTTGAGAATACGGGTCCGCCAGTCTGGTTAAGTCATTAAAAAAAAAACACTGAGAGATCAGATTTTCATTCAATTTTTTTACAATTGCTAATTAGGAATGGACTAATGTGGCTTTATAATATCTGTCCACCCAGCCAGGTTGTCATTATAAAAAAAAAAACAAAAAAAAAACGCTGAGAGATTAGATTTTCAGTCCATTTTTTCAATTGCTAATTAGGAAAGGACCAATGTGGCTTTAGAATACAAGTCCATCAGCCCAGTTAAGTCATTAAAAAACACTAAGAGATCAGATTTGCAGTCAATTTCTTAATTGCTAATTAGAAATGGACTAAGGTGGCTTTAGAATATCGGTCCACCCAGCCAGATTGTCATAAAAAAAATTTTTTTTAAACCTGAGAGATTAGATTTTCAGTCAATTTTTCGATTGCTAATTATGAATGGATGAATGTGGCTTTAAAATATCAGTCCACCCAGCCAGGTTGTCATTAAAAAAAAAAAAAAAAAAACGCTGAGAGATTAGATTTTCAGTCCATTTTTTCAATTGCTAATTAGGAAAGGACCAATGTGGCTTTAGAATACGAGTCCACCAGCCCAGTTAAGTCACTAAAAAAACGCTGAGAGATCAGATTTGCAGTCAATTTTTCAACTGCTAATTAGAAATGGACTAATGTGGCTTGAGAATAACAGCCACCCAGCCAGGCTAAGTCATTAAAAAAAGAACATGTTTTTCTAAGTTACACTTGAATGAATCCAGAGATCAGATTTTCAGTCAATTTCTCAATTAATAATTAGGAATGGACAAATGTGACAAGAATATCAGCTTGAATGAGTCCAGAGATCAGGTTTTCAGACAATTTCTTAATTATTCATTAGGAATGGAGAAATGTGACTTAAGAATATCAGACCACCCAGCCGAGTTATTAATAATAATATTAATAATAATAATAATAATACGTAACTCTTATATAGCGTCTACTCCAACCAGACTGGCTCAAAGCACTTCACAATTCAAAACAAGAACGGACATCAGAATGAAGACATGAAACATGCATACACCAGACGATCCAACGTCAACAGCAAAGCGCAGGCAAACATGCACACATTATGTCGTTAAAACGCACCGAGAGATCAGGTTTTCAGTTATGCAATTACTAATTAGGATTGGATGAATGTGGCTTGAGAATATATCTGTCAGTCCAGACATTGCTGATAAACGGATTGCTGGGTGGATGGAGACAGCTTTCAACGTGTCAGTGACATACGAGTAATATATACATTGATTCAGGGGTCAGAACTATAACTTATTTCTTTCTTTCTTTCTTATTTTTTTCTTTTCTTTTTTGTTTGTTTGTTTTAGTTTATTTGTTGTTGGGTTTTGTTGTTTTTTGTTTTTTGTTTGTTTGTTTGTTTGTTTGTTTGCTTGTTTGTTTGTTTGTTTTGTTGTATTGTTGCCTTTTTGTGTTTTTTCCTCTTTTCTTCTTTTTTTCTTTCTTTTTCTTTTCTTTTCTTTTTCTGTCTTCTTTTTCTTCTTCTCCTTCTTCTTCTTGGCGATTGGATCTCTCTCTCTCTCTCTCTCTCTCTCTCTCTCTCTCTCTCTCTCTCTCTCTCTCTCTCTCTCCCAATGGAGGAAATGTCCTTAACAAAGAACAAGTGTTGCCAATATTTGGTTTGCCGCACTCAGTTCTATTTCTCCTTTCCCACCTCAACCCCCCCCCCCCCCCCCCCCCCCCCCCCCCCCCCCCCCCCTCCCATGCCCCCCCCCCCTCCCCAACTCCACCCCCACCCCCACCACCACCACCACCCACACCCCACTCCTGCCTCCGGATACCAGAGCGGAAAGAAATCCTCAGCTGAACAAACTCGGCCCTCTGACCACCAAACGTTTGCGCCACATGCAGCCTACTGTGTCCTAGCTGTGCAAAGGCCGATGGGGTTTTATAAAGCGATGGTCAAGATTTATTTCTTTGTCCGAAGGCGAAAGATTTTCTCGTTTGTTGAAGAGAAACCAGAGTTGGAGTCCGAAGAACAGTTGACGTTTATTTATACAGCGATGGTTGTCCTGCGCTGCCCAAAGGAGAATGGACAGTCGTAAAGTGTTGGTGGTCATGCAGATTGCTCTGGTCCATGTTGTAAAGTGCTGGTGGTCATGCAGATTGCTCGGGTCCATGTTGTAAAGTGTTGGTCAGATTGCTCTGGTTGAATGTTGTAAACCTTGGTCAACTTTGGTTGAATATTTGATGATGATGATGAAGTGATGCTTAATGTCCTCAGATGTCAGCTGACATATTAAAGGACAAGCTGAGACCAATGCCGAAGCATGGTTCAATATAGTTTTACGTCCAAGGAAACCAGAAGGCTCGTTAGGACGGACAGCCCAGGACGGCCACCTCGACTCTCACACAGCTCCTGAACTATGGTTGAATATTTTGATTGATGATCGCTTATATAGCGCTATTCTCCTCCGTCTTGAGCAGACTCACTGCGCTCGCATGTGGTTCTACATGAGTGACTAGCTTTTCATATCGCGTTTTTTGAATATCCTCCCAAGAGGTGTACGTAAGCGCTGGCATGGCTGGTGCCACATGAAACTGCTGCCGTCTCGGCGCAAGTTCTGTGTACACCCTACAACCATGCTCCATGTCATTTCATGCAAAACCACATTGTATGCGTGTTTAACTGTAACCTGCCACCTGCACTTTTGGCAGAATGACCAGGATCTTCTACGTGCTACTGCGGTAACACGGGGGTGGAACGGATACCGAAATAAGAGTCAGCACAGAAAGTCGACCATGGAGAAGAAAATTATCCCGCCGCTCCTGCAGGGATTCGAACCCGCGACCTTTCAATCACGAGTCCGGCGCTCTAACCACTGAGCTATCCCCGCCCCCTGAACTATCCCCGAATAGTGTAAACATTGGTCAGATTGCTCTGGTCGAATGAACATTTGTAAAGTGTTGGTCAGACTGTTCTGGTCGAATGAACATTAGGAACAGATGTAGGAAAATGTACACACCAATAAGACGAAAAACAGGGAAGCAATAACACACCAGCGCTTTCGACGATTCGTCTTCTTCAGGCGAAAGAAGAGTGACAGACAACAAAAGAAGAAGGACGTAAAAAAGAGGACAGACAACAAAAGAAGAAGGACGTAAAAAAGAGGACAGACAACAAAAGAAGAAGGAAGTAAAGAAGAAGATAGATGGTAAAGAAGACGGATACAGATTGCTAGATCGGTTCCATTCGGTCAGCCTCGCCAGTAGTTGTTCGCTCATTCCTCGAATGAACGTTTGTAAAGTGTCGGTCAGGTTGTTCTGGTAGACTGGACATTCGTAAAGTATTGGTGGTCAGATTGCTCTGGTAGACCGGGCATTCGTAAAGTGTTGGTGGTCAGATTGCTCTGGTAGACCGGGCATTCGTAAAGTGTTGGTGGTCAGATTGCTCTGGTAGACCGGGCATTCGTAAAGTGTTGGTGGTCAGGTTGCTCTGGTAGACCGGGCATTCGTAAAGTGTTGGTGGTCAGATTGCTCTGGTAGACCGGGCATTCGTAAAGTGTTGGTGGTCAGATTGTTCTGGTAGACTGGGCATTCGTAAAGTGTTGGTAGTCAGGTCGTTCTGGTAGACCGGGCATTCGTAAAGTGTTGGTGGTCAGATTGTTCTGGTAGACTGGGCATTCGTAAAGTGTTGGTAGTCAGGTCGTTCTGGTAGACTGGGTATTCGTAAAGTGTTGGTGGTAAGATTGTTCTGGTAGACCGGGCATTCGTAAAGTGTTGGTGGTCAGGTTGTTCTGGTAGACTGGGCATTCGTAAAGTGTTGGTGGTCAGATTGCTCTGGGCATTTGTAAAGTGTTGGTGGTCAGATTGCTCTGGGCATTTGTAAAGTGTTGGTGGTCAGATTGTTCTGGTAGACTGGGCATTCGTAAAGTGTTGGTGGTCTGATTGCTTTGGTAGACTGGACATTCGTAAAGTGTTGGTGGTCAGATTGTTCTGGTAGACTGGGCATTCGTAAAGTGTTGGTAGTCAGGTCGTTCTGGTAGACTGGGCATTCGTAAAGTGTTGGTGGTCAGATTGCTTTGGTAGACTGGACATTCGTAAAGTGTTGGTGGTCAGGTTGTTCTGGTAGACTGGGCATTCGTAAAGTGTTGGTGGTCAGATTGCTCTGGGCATTCGTAAAGTGTTGGTGGTCTGATTGCTTTGGTAGACTGGACATTCGTAAAGTGTTGGTGGTCAGATTGTTCTGGTAGACTGGGCATTCGTAAAGTGTTGGTAGTCAGGTCGTTCTGGTAGACTGGGCATTCGTAAAGTGTTGGTGGTCAGATTGCTTTGGTAGACTGGGCATTCGTAAAATGTTGGTGGTCAGATTGCTCTGGGCATTCGTAAAGTGTTGGTGGTCAGATTGTTCTGGTAGACTGGGCATTCTTTCCTCCTCGTTCCTTTCTTTCTCTCTCTCGTCCCCCGTCTCCTTTTTCCTCTCCTTCTCTTCCTCTTTCTCGTCTTCTTTATCTTTCTTCTTATCCGTCTCCCCCTTCTCCTTCGTCCTGATATAACCGCACTGGTTGACTGGGCGTAAAACACCAAGTTACTGACTTCCTTACCGCCTTCCCCTCTTCCTTTCTTGCCTCAGTCTTCTTTTCTTTCTCACCTCCTCGGTCCTTCTGCTTCTTTCTTCCTCTCTTCTCTCCACTTCCCCGGTGTCCATGTCGCCTCTCGTCCTCGTAGGACCTACGCAGTGGGCGGGGGCTTAGAGACGATGATATCTGTCGTCCTGACTGGACCTACGCAGTGGCTTAAAGTCGATGTTGTCTGTCGTCTTTATTGGCCCTATGCGGTGGGCCCAGTCAACCAGTGCGGTTATATCAAGACGAAGGAGAAGGGGGAGACGGAGAAGAAAAAAAGATAAAGAAGAAAAGAAAGAGGAAGGGAAGGAGAGGAAAAGGAGACGAGGGATGAGAGAGAGAGAATACGGAGAAAGGAAGGAGGAGGAGAAAGAAACAAAAAGGAGAAGAAAAAGAACCAAAGAAGAGGAAAAAGAAGGAATAAAGAAAATGAAGTGAAAGAAGAAGACCAGGAGGAGAGAATAAAAAGGACAAAGGAAGAGCATGAAGAAAGAGAGAGAGAGTAAGGAGAAAGGAAGAAGGTAGAGGAGAGAAAGAAGAAGGAAAGAATAGAAGCAGAAAGAGCAGGAGAACCAGGAGAGAAAGGAAGAGAGAAGGAGGAGAGGAAGAAAGTGGAGGAGGAGGAGAAGAAGAGGGAAGAAAGAAGGGGAAGAGGACCAGATGGAGAGAAAGAAGAGGGACAAAAGAAGAAACAGGAGAGGAAGAGAAAGATTCAACAAGGAAGAAGAAACAGAAGGGGGAAAAAAGAGAAGGACGAGAAAGACGAAGATCAGCAAGAGAGAAAGAACAACAAAAAAGGGGAGAAGACGAACAAGAAAGAAGGAGTAGAAAGAAAGAAAGAAAGAAAGAAAAAAGGAAGAAGAAGAAAGAAGGAGGAGGAGAAAGACCAAGAGCTGGCGCAACGGAAGAAGAAGAAGAAGAAGACAAAGAACAACAACAGCGCGAAGACGGCAACGTGAACTACAAGAGACACCATTCACAATTGTACTCTGAAGCGACGTCTGTCTTCCGCCTATGACTTCTTCCCCTTTGCTCTCCAAAGGTCAGCAAACACTCAATAAAATGCAAATAGGACCAAGTGGGAGAGGAGGGGGGAAGGGGAAGGGAAGGAGAGGGGGGGACGATCGGACGGAGGGGAGGAGGGGGGCTCAAGCCAGTCACCATCATGATTCCCTTCGCGTTGAAAAGGCGTGATGTGTCAATTTGTCTAACAGGCTGTCCGCTCGCGCGCACGTGCCAACAGTGTCGCCGAAATTGGCCAGCAGCAGCGGAATTCCACTCGAGTTGAGGGGTTTCAAAACCAAACCGTTGGACGGGACGAGGCGAGGTTACGTTTAGTTTCAGTGGAGGTTTTCAGGGCTTTTATTAGTTTCCTCGGTTTTATTTTTGGTTACGATCGTTCAGAACTTCTCTCTCTCTCTCTCTCTCTCTCTCTCTCTCTCTCTCTCTCTCTCTCTCTCTCTCTCTCTCTCTCGTCGCCCTAATATAACCGCAATGATTGACTGGGCGTAAAACGCCAAGTTACACTCTCTCTCTCTCTCTCTCTCTCTCTCTCTCTCTCTCTCTCTCTCTCTCTCTCTCTCTCTCTCTCTCTCTCTCTCTCTCTCTCTCTCTCTCTCTCTCTCTCTCTCTCTCTCTCTCTCTCTCTCTCTCTCTCTCTCTCTCTCTCTCTCTCTCTCTCTCTCTCTCTCTCTCTCTCTCTCTCTCTCTCTCTCTGTTCTGCCTGGCTGATATATTGAACCGTAACGGCTGACTGTGCGTTAAAAACTATTCTCTCTCTCTCTCTCTCTCTCTCTCTCTCTCTCTCTCTCTCTCTCTCTCTCTCTCTCTCTCTCTCTCTCTCTCTCTCTCTCTGCTGCCTTTATAGACTTCAAAAAGCCTTTGATTTTGTTGATAGGAATCGTCTCTGGGATGTACTTCGAAAAAATGGTGTGAAGGGAAGAATGTATAGAGCTATAAAAAGTATGTATAGTGTCGTAAAAGCAAGGGTTCGCGTCGGTGGCGACCCCACAGAACCGTTTATGTGTCCTCGAGGATTGAAACAGGGGGAAATATGCAGCCCGATTTTGTTTTCGCTTTTTATTAATGAACTTGCAAATGAGATCATACAAAAAGGTAAACATGGTATATATATCCCTATCCCCTGATCTAATTCAGATATTGATCATGCTTTTTGCAGATGACGTGATACTTTTGTCATTTACCATAACTGGCCATCAGCATCAACTTAACATTTTGAATGACATTGCAAATAACCTCGGTCTTGTTGTAAATCTTAGCAAGTCGAACGGTGCTGTTTTTAGAAATGGTGGACATCTCGCTTTAAGAGAGAAGTGGTTCTACAATGGAACAAGACTAGCAGTTGTTAATCAATATAAATACTTGGGCGTGATATTTTCTACGGGACTATCATTTTCCTACTGCCTCGAAGATATGGCCAGCAGAGCCAAAAAAGGGGGTCATAGGTATTCTGAAGCTGTTGTGGACTCTAGCCGAGCAGTCACCTGCATTATTCTTCAGACGTTTTGATTGTCAAATTCAGCCCATGTTAACATATGGTGCTGAAGTTTGGGGTACTGTGGCTGACCGGTGCACAATCGAAAGAGTGCATTTATTTGCAATTAAACGATTGCTTAATTGCTTAATGTTAGTACAAGAACACCTAGTGCACTACTCTATGGAGAAACTGAGAGATACCCTCTTTATGTAATAACTTATGTAAAATGCATTACATATTGGTTAAACCTTGTGAGAACGCCAGAGAACCGCCTTCCTATAAAGGCATATAAAATACTTTATGCTTTGCATTCTAAGAATAAGAATAACTGGGTGTCACACGTGTGCTTTACGTTGTACCGATACGGGTTTGGATTTGTCTGGGAAAACCAAGGTGTGTGATGTGAGTAAATTTATACGTGAATTTAGACAGAGGTTGGTTGATTGTTTTCTTCAAGAATGGCATAGTAGTATGGTTTCGAGGGATCGCCTTGCTTTCTACTCCTCGTTCAAACAAAGTCATTCCCTTGCCGATTATTTGTGTATCATAAAGAAAGCTGTTCTAAGAAGGAACTTGATTAGATTTAGACTAGGAGTGTCTCCTTTAAGGCCCACTGTCTACGATACACAGACAGATCACAAGAAATTATACATGCCCATTTTGTAAAGACTCTGACGAAACAGAAATTCATTTCCTCTTTGTATGTCCAAAATATAAAACGCTCAGGGAAACCTACTTGCTTGAAAAGTTCTATCTCCGTCCATCTGCGTTTAAAATGGCAATTTTACTAGCAGATACAAGGCAGACCTTACCACTTGCTATCTTTATCTCTAAGGCATTCGAATTGAGATCGTCTGCGGTCCCTTGATCACTTAATACCTTGGATGCCACTCCTTAAGTATGTTTCATATTTGATCATGAATATGAACTATGTGTTTTTGTGTGCGCGTGCGTGTTTCCAAATTGTGTGTGTGCGTGCGTGTGTGTGTGTGTGTGTGTGTGTGTGTGTGTGTGTGTGTGTATGGAGGGGTGCCAGTATGGGTGCGTGTGAGTGTTGTCTTGGTTATTGTTAATATGTATGTGGATAGATATTGATTTTGTATATCCATGTATTGCATTACTTCCCCGATTGCTCCCAATGTGACACGGGCAGATGGCTTAGTTCAATAAACCATTCGTTCTCTCTCTCTCTCTCTCTCTCTCTCTCTCTCTCTCTCTCTCTCTCTCTCTCTCTCTCTCTCTCTCTCTCTCTCAATAGTTAATATGAATTTTGGAGTTTATAATTATTTTGTTTTGTTGTTGTTGTTTTTTGTTTTGCCCGAGGGCTGGATGAAAAAAGTATATTGTACTTATTCCTTTACCCTCGTAAATAAAAATTCGTTCGTTCGTTCTCTCTCTCTCTCTCTCTCTCTCTCTCTCTCTCTCTCTCTCTCTCTCTCTCTCTCTCCCCCCCCTCCCCCTCTATCCCTCTCTCTCTCTACCCTCCCTCCCTCTCTCTCTTTACCCCCCCCTCTCTCTCTCTCTGCCCCTCCCTCGCCCCCTCTCTCTCTCTCTCTCTACCCCCCCCTCTCTCTCTCTCTTCTCATTACCCGTGCGGTCTGCTGTACTGTTAGTACGAACAATGACTCACACAACCACTTCCGCCAAACTGCTCTGTCATTATGTACAGTGTATATTTATGGAGTTCTCATCAAACCACTCTGTCAGTATAAGCACAGCTAGCAGCTAGCTAGGCTACATATTTGACGATCGAGTTCTGGCCAGACTGTTGTGTCAGAATATATGCAGGCTTTGTGTGTAAAGGGCTCTCAGACAAAACGAACCGTCACAATCCTCCAGTCATAATCTCGTTCATCTAATAATAATAATGAAGGTATTTGTAAAGCGCAAACTCTTGTCCGTCTAGACTATTCCAAACGCAGAAAACGCACGCACGCACGCACGCACACCCACACACATACACACACGCGCACGCACGCACGAGCACACACGCGCACGCACGCACGCACGCACGCACACACCCCCACACACATACACACACACGCACGCACGCACGCACACACACACACACGCAAGCACGCTCTCTCTCTCTCTCTCTCTCTCTCTCTCTCTCTCTCTCTCTCTCTCTCTCTCTCTCTCTCTCTCTCTCTCTCTCCACACACACACACACACACGCACGCACGCACGCACGCACGCACTCACACACACACACACACACACACACACACACACACACACACACACACACACACACACACACACACACGCACGCACACACAGAGGCACCTACACACACGAGCATTCTGACTATACAAAGCTTAAAAGGGGCAGCAAACAGAGACTTAAGATGGATGAAGACAGCAGCACGGAGCAGGAAACATGGCAGGTCTACAGTATAGGGAAAATATTTTATAAGTATAGGGAAAAATATTATTTTTTATAAGTATAGGGAATATATTTTATTTTTATAAGTATAGGGAAAACATTTTTTATAAGTATAGGGAAAATATTTCTTTTTATAAGTATAGGGAAAATATTATCTTTTTATAAGTATAGGGAAAATATTTCATTTTTATAAGTATAGGGAAAATATTTTATTCTGATCAGTATAGGGAAACTATTTTATTTTGATAAGTATAGGGAAACCTTTATTTTTATAAGTATAGGGGATTTTTTTTTATTGTAGTGAAAATATTTTATTTTTATAAGTATAGGGAAAATATTATATTTTTATAAGTATAGGGAAAATATTTTATTTTTATAAGTATAGGAAAAATATTTTATTTTGATAAGTATAGGGGAAATTTTTTATTATAGGGAAAATATTTTATTTTTATAAGTATAGGGAAAATATTTCATTTTTATAAGTATAGGGGGGAGAGAAAAAAAATTATAAGTATAGGGATTTTTTTTTTTTTTTTTATAAGTAATACAGGGAAAATATTTTATTTTTATAAGTAATACAGGGAAAATATTTTATTTTTATAAGTATAGGGAAAATATTTTATTTTTTATTTTTTAGGTTACATCTCATTCTGTAGTTAACTTTCAGGCGCAGTTTCTCAACATTCGAGGAACAAAGGGGAAGGACGGGAGGGAGGCGTAGGCGGGCGGTTCTGAGTTAAAAAGAGAAAAATCCAATATTCTCTGATCGGCTTAATCTGACACATTTATATGACGGTTAACTGGTTGCCCAGGGCGATCGGGATAGGATCTGGTCCGATTTTGCCGTGTTTTCCTCGTACTCTTTCTACCGTGAGAGTGTGCGTGAATAGCAAGTCCGTGTATTTAGGCCCTGAAAACCTTCGGCCTTTTTGTTTCGTCTGCTGTTTGACCTGCATTGTTTGATTTTTAAGCTGTTTTAACCCTTTCACTGCCGTGATGTCAGTCAACAACGACCACAAAAAGCGCCAATTTTTTACATCCTTAAACTATTTTTAGTTTTCTTTTTCGCATTGGCATGTAAAAGGATTTTCATAAAACGCACAGTATTGAATTAGATTTGTTATAGCACCGGAAACTATACTGTTCATAGGCGTGAGCGTGCAATGTTTAGCCCGGAAATTTTAACAGGCTGGGGCAGTGAAGGGGTTAATGGTTGTGATCGTTAAAATGTTGTGACTGCGGGCGACTGTCTACCTAGGTACTATCTCAGACAGGCGTTGTGTACTTGCAAATAAAAGACTGATTTTGCCCGTAGCATATGGCTATTGTTGCACTGAAGAGCGTGAGAAACTGATGACCTGGGTATTACTTTAGACGTGTGCGTTTAGAGTGACTGTGGAAGAATGACAACCTATTCACTAGTTTAGACGTGTACTTGTTCTTGTGACTGTGGAAGACTGATGACCTAGTCACTATTTTAGACGTGCACTTGTAACATGACTGTGGAATACTGATGACCTATTTACTACTTTAGACGTATACTTCTTGTTGTGACTGTGGAAGACTGATGACCTAGTCACTAGTTTTGACGTGTACTTGTGATTGTGGAAGATTGATGACCTGGTCGCTAGTTTTGACGTGTACTTGTGACTGTGGAAGACTGATGACCTAGTCACTATTTTATATGTGTACTTGTGACTGTGGAAGACTGACGACTATTCACTAGCTCAGACGTGTGCTTGTCGTGTCACTGTGGAAGACTGGTGACCTTTTCACTAGTTTAGGCGTGTACTTGTAACATGACTGTGGAATACTGATGTCTTATTTACTAGTTTAGACGTGTGCTTGTCGTCTGACTGTGGAAGACTGGTGACCTTTTTACTAGTTTAGACTGTGGAATACTGTGGAAGGCCGATGTCCTGTGCACTAGGTAAAACGTGTACTTGTCGTGTGATTGTGGAAGACAGGTGACCTATTCACTACTTTAGACGTGTACCTGTAATCGTGGGAGACTGATGACCTATTCACTAACTGAGGCGTGTACTTGTCCCGTGACTGTGGCAAGACTGGTGACCTGTTCACAGGTGACCTATTTACTGGTGACCTATTCAGTAGCGTGTACTTGACTGACTGTGGGAGACTGATGACCTATTCACTGATTTTAGGCGTGTACTTGTTGTGACTGTGGAAGACTGATGACCTATTCACTGTTTTAGACGTGTACTTGCATCATGACTGTGGGAGACTGATGACCTATTCACTGTTTTAGACGTGTACTTGCATCATGACTGTGGGAGACTGATGACCTATTCACTGTTTTAGACGTGTACTTGCATCATGACTGTGGGAGACTGATGACCTATTCACTGTTTTAGACGTGTACTTGCATCATGACTGTGGGAGACTGATGACCTATTCACTGTTTTAGACGTGTACTTGCATCATGACTGTGGGAGACTGATGACCTATTCACTGTTTTAGACGTGTACTTGCATCATGACTGTGGGAGACTGATGACCTATTCACTGTTTTAGACGTGTACTTGCATCATGACTGTGGGAGACTGATGACCTATTCACTGTTTTAGACGTGTACTTGCATCATGACTGTGGGAGACTGATGACCTATTCACTGTTTTAGACGTGTACTTGCATCGCGACTGTGGGAGACTGATGACCTATTCACTGTTTTAGACGTGTACTTGCATCATGACTGTGGGAGACTGATGACCTATTCACTGTTTTAGATGTGTACTTGCATCATGACTGTGGAAGACTGATGACCTAAGACGTGTACTTGCATCATGACTGTGGGAGACTGATGACCTATTCACTGTTTTAGACGTGTACTTGCATCATGACTGTGGGAGACTGGTAGAAAATACACGTAGCGTTACGTAGCAGGCCTGCCACACTAATCTCTGCAGTGAACCTTAATCCCACTCCAACGCAGTTAGATGTCTGTGGTACTGTTTTCTTGCTTTGATGGTCGGAGCTTTAGGCATTAGGTATGTGTGAGCACGAGCGGACTGGTTTGTGAATGTGTGGTATTTGTGGGAGAATTGTTGTTGTTTTGTTGCTGCTGGTGCTGGTTCGAAGCTGCTGCCGAGATGGTGTGGTGGCTGTTGTTGTTGTTGGTGGTGGTGGTGGTAGTGTGTGTGTGTGTGTGTGTGTGTGTGTGTGTGTGTGTGTGTGTGTGTGTGTGTGTGTGTGTGTGAGTGTGTGTGTGTGTGTGTGTTGTGTGTGTGTGGTGTGTGTGTGTGTGTATGTGAGATGTGTGTGTGTGTGTGTGTGTGTGTGTGTGTGTGTGTGTGTTGTGTGTGTGTGTGTGTGAGAGAGAGAGAGAGAGAGAGAGAGAGAGAGAGAGAGAGAGAGTGTGTGTGTGTGTGTGTGTGAGGCTAAACAATGTCTATATAGTATATGTACGACTGAATCTTGATGCAACTCTACGACTACAGCATGTCTATGTCGATGACTAAATCATGCCTGTCTGCAAGACTCAGGCATGTTTACATGTATGACTAAATCATGGCAATGCATATGACTAAATGTCTCTCTCTCTCTCTCTCTCTCTCTTCCTCTCTCCTCTCTCTCCTCTCTCCTCTCTCTCTCTCTCACAACACACACACACACACACACACACACACACACACACACACACACACACCCCATACACACCCCCCTCTCTCTCTCTCTCTCTCACACACCACCACACACCACCACACACCACCACACACATACACACTAACACCTCTCCTCTCTCTCTCTCTCTCCTCTTCCTCTCTCTCTCCCTCTCTCTCTCTCTCTCCCCACACACCACACACACACCACACACACACACACACATAACACTCACACCCCTCCTCTCTCTCTCCTCTCTCTCCTCTCTCTCTCTCTCTCTCTCTCCTCTCTCACACACACACACACACACACACACACACCACACACCCCACACACTGACACCCCTCTCTCTTCCTCTCCCTCTCTCTCTCTCTCTCTTCTCTCTCTCTCTCTCTCTCTCTCTCTCTCCCACACACACAACACACACAAAACACCACACACACAACACCACATACACATGACACCCCCTCCCCCTCTCTCTCTCTCCTCTCTCCTCTTTCTCCTTCTCCACACCACCCACACACACACCAAAAACACACACACACACACACACCACTAAACCCCCCTCCTCTCTCTCCCCTCTCTCTTTCTTTTCTCTCTCTCTCTCTCTCTCTTCTCTCCCACCACCACCCCAAACACACACACACACCACACACTACACACACCACAAAACACACACAAACACACACCAACCACACACCCCAACACAACACACACACCACAACACACCACACACACCAAGACTCCCCAGGTCCCCGCGGGGTGTCCGAACGTAGCCCTCAACGTCTCACTCACTCACCACTCCGACTCTCCAGAAAGATTTTACCCGGGTACGGCCCGTCGAAGCCACGGAGACAGCATTCCTACGAGATAAAACGCTTTTTTTCCCTTCGACTTTCCCGTTCACGGGGCCCCCAAGCGAGATCGCGATCTCGTCCGTGATGGCTCGATTACTCCCCCGATTTACGAACCCCAGCCAGCGTCGTTCAACAACTAGTGCGAACTATTCAAAACGGATCATGGGGTCGATCAAGGGTCAGCGATCCACATAAACTGGGGGGTTTTGACAGCCTCGTCGGACCCCGCGCGTGGTGTTGAAAATGTACGGGGGTACAGCCAATAAGTCATCTTGACTCGAAAATGTCCTTTCCCCAACACACTGTCACGGGTGTGGGACAGATCATGCTAACGTTTTCAAGCGCGGAAGGTCTGGTGGGGGGGGGGGGGGGGGGGGGGGGGCTGGGGAGGGGGGGGGGGGACTGGGGGGGGGGGGGGAAGGGCACCTCCGGCATCGCTTTCGGGCCCTTTCCTTAAGGGAAGGAGTGTAAACCAGGTTTGGGATTTTTGGGGAAGGGTTGGGGTTGGAAGGGGGGAATTAGGGTGGGAGGGGGTAAGGGTGTGTAGGTGGGTGGGCAGGGGGGGGGTTTGGAGGGGGAGATGGGGGGAAAAGGGTGGGAGGGGGGGTAAGGGTTGTAGGTGGGGGGGGGAACAGTGGAAGGGGTGGGTTTGGAGGGGGAGGTGTGGGAAGAAGATGGGAGAGGGTAAGGGGGGGGTAGGTGGGGGGGGGAAGGGGGGGTGGGGGGAGGGGAAGATGTGGGAAATGGTGGGAGGGGGGGTAATGGGGTGTAGGTGGGGGGGGACCGGGGAAGGGGGGAGTTGTTGGGGGAAGGGGGTGTAGGGTGGTGGGGGCGGGGGAAGGGGGGACTGGAGGGGGAGATGGGAAAAGAGTAGGGAGGGTGGTAACGGTGGGTGGGGGAGGGGGGAGGGGAAGGGGTATTGGGGTGGGAGGTGTGGAGATTGTCGCAGGGAGTAAGTGGGGGGGGGGGGGGGTGGAGGGGGAGTGGGAGATGGGGAAGAGGGTGGGGGTGGTAGGTGGCTGGGGGGGGCCCCGGGGTTGTGGGGGGGGGGGGGGGGGAGATGGAGATGTGGAAAGAGGATGGGGGGTGTAAGAGGGGTAGGTAGGGGGTGGGGGAAGGGATGAGGTTGGAGGGGGAGGTGTGGGAAGATGGTGGGAGGGGGTAAAGGGGTGCATGTTAACAGCCAAAGCTGGATGCTTGTTAACGAATAAATCTCTGTGTATGTTAACAGCTAAGGCTGGGTGCATGTTAACGAATAAATCTCTGTGGTGTTAACAGCTAAAGTTGGGTGTATGTTAACGAATAAATGTCTGTGGGTGTTAACAGCTAAGGCTGAGTGCATGTTAACGAATACATTTCTGTGGCTGTTAACAACTAAATCTCTGTGGATGTTAACAGTTAAGGCTGGGTGCCTGTTAACGAATAAATCTCTGTGGATGTTAACAACTAAATCTCTGTGGGTGTTAACAGCTAAGGCTGGGTGCATGTTAACGACTAAATCTCTGTGGATGTTAACGACTAAATCTCTGTGGATGTTAACAACTAGATCTCGGTGCATGCTAATGTTAGGTGCTTGTTAAAGGCTAAATCTCGGGGCACGTTAGCGGCCAAAGCTAAGGTACATGTTAACAGCTAAGCTGGACGCATGCCAACAGCTAAATCTTGGTGCATGTTAACGCCTAAAGCTGGGTGCAGGTTAACGACTAATCTGGTGCAAGTTAACAGCTAAATCTCGGTGAATGTTAACGGCTAAAGCTGGGTGCATGTTACCGACTAATCTGGGTGCATGCTAACAGCTAAAGCTCGGTGAATGTTAGCGGCTAAAGCTGGGTGCATGTTAACGACTAATCTGGGTGCATGTTAACAGCTAAAGCTCGGTTCTCGTTGCATGCTGATAACGGCTAAAGCTGGGATGGGAAACCCTTCGTCATGAATGTCGTGAGGCGTTATAAGAACAGCGAAAGGGTTGTGGCTAAAACTGAAAAAGTCGGTCGATATCTGAGAACATAACAGACACGAGAAGCAAGACCCGCGGCCGTTAGGCTGAATAATCTCTTTGGACGTTAATGCCTATAACTGTTATCGACAATTCACCGAGGCCCGAACACAGACGGCAGAAGAATGACGCTCATTTCTGCACATGGGTAATTCAAACCCCGCCACCTGTGACGTGCGCTAACTTTCATTCGTTGCTAGGTGGGTGTGTGGTGTGTGTGGGGGGGGGGGTTTTGTGTGGTGTGTGTGGTTGTGTGTGTGTGGTGGTTGTGTGTGTGTGTGTGTGTGTGTTTGGGAGGAGAAAAGAGACTCTGTGTGTGTGTGTGTGGGTTTGTGGTGTTTTGGTGTGTGTGTGTGTGGGGTGTGGTGGGTGTGTGTGTGGGGTGTGTTTGTGTGTGTGGGGGGGTGTGTGGAGACAGCGAAAAAGAGACCCCGGGGTGTGTGTGTGTGTGGTGTGTGTGGGGTTTTTGTGTTTGGGGGTTGTGTTTTGTGGTGTGTGTTTTGTGTTTTGTGTGTGTGGGGTGTGTGTGTGTGTGTGTGGGTTTTGTGTGTGTGTGTGGGGGGGTTGTGTGTGTTGTGTGTGTGTGTGTGTGTGTGTGTGTGTGTGTGTGTGTGTGGGGTGTGTGTGTGTGTGTGGGTGGGGGGGTGTGTGTGTGGTTGGGGTGTGTGTGTGGGGGGGTTGTGTGTGTGTGGGGTGTGTGTGTGTGTGTTTTTTGGGGTGGTGTGTTTTGTGTGTGTTTTTGTGTGGGGTGGGGTGTGTGTGTGTTTTTGGGGGTGGGGGTTGTGTGTGTGGTGTGTGTTTTGTGGGGTGTGTGTGGGGTTTTGTGTGTGGGGTGGGGGTGTGTGTGTTTTGGGGAGAGCGAAAAAAAGAGATCTGTGTGTGTGTGTTTTGGTGGGGGTGTGTGGTGTGTTGTGTGTTTTGTGTGTGTGTGTGTGTGTGTTGTGTGTGTGTGGGGGGAGAAAGAGACTCTGTGTGTTGTGTTTGTGTGTGTGTGTGTGTGTGTGTGTGTGTGTGTGTGTGTGTTTTTGTGTGTGTGTGTGTGGGGGGGAGAGAGCGAGAAAGAGACTTGTGTGTGTGTGTTTGTGTTGTGTGTGTGTGTGTGTGTGGGTGGGTGTGGGTGGGGTGGGTGTGTGTGTTTGTGGGTGTGGTGTGGGGTGGGGGTTTTGGGAAAAAGGATTGTGTGTGTGTGTGTGTGTGTGTGGTGTGGGTGTGGTGTGTGTGTGTGTTGTGTGGGGTTTGTGTGGTGTGGGGTTTTGTGTGGGGGGGTTTTGTTTTGGGGGGTGGGGAAGCGAAAAAGAGACTCTGTGTGTGTGTGTGGGGGTGTTTTGGGGTTGTGTGTTGTGTGTTGTGGGGTGTGTGTGTGTGTGTGTGTGTGTGTGTGTGTGGTGTGTGTGTGTGTGTGTGGGGAG
>JABMCL010003458.1:0-39584 GCA_018857735.1 Alviniconcha marisindica | reverse complement strand
TTAACTACCCACCACCAAGTGCTCTTTTCTGGCACTGGTACTGTGGCAGTCACTAACCTTTCAAAAGTTGTACTAGTCATGGGAAATTGTGGGGTGTGTGTGTGTGTGTGTGTGTGTGTGTGTTTGTTGTGTGTGTGTGTGTGTGGAGAGAGAGAGAGGATAGAGAAGAGAGAGAGAGAGAGAGGGAGAGAGGAGAGAGAGAAGAAAAGGAGAGAGAGAGAGAGAGGATGTTATTGTGGGGGTTTTGTGTGTGTTTTGGGGCCCGGGCCCAGGGGGGTGTACACCCACACCACACACACAAACCACACACACAACACACACACACCACACCACACACCAAAACCTTTATATAATTATTATATATATATTTTAATTATTTTTTTTTAATTATATATATATATTTTAAAAATTTAAAAAACAAAGGCCACCCAGGGGTTTCCCTATTTATTTTTTTTTTTGTTATTATTTATTTATTTATTTTTAATTTTTATTATTATTCTATTTTTTTTTTGATGGTAAGGAAGGGGGGAAAAAAGGGGTAAACAGTCACTAGTAAAAGTTTGTACACATGTACCATTAAAACTACCCACCCCACAGCTCTCATTTTGGCACTGGTACTGTGGTAGTCACTAACCCTGTAAAGGTTTACTAGTCATGGGAAATTGTGTGCGTGTGTGTGTGTGTGTGTGGGAGAGAGAGGGGGGGGGGGGAGAGAGAGAGAGAGGGGGATGTAGTTTGTCAAACCAAAAGGAAACCGGACTCAAGTTTATAAGCGAGGGTTGTTTCTCGTTGGGCAGCCGTTTTTCAAGCCCCCTCTCATTGGTCAGTTCACCTCCGGATGGAGGCTTATGCATATCAAATGCCCCACAAACATATTTGCTTACACTAACCCCCCTTACTGAGATATGACGAAAGTTAAAACTAGAAACAATTAATAGTTTGAAACCGAAATAAGACTGTGTTCAAAACGAAACCGAACGCGACCACCGCGTTGAAACTAAGTGTAGTATGTGATAAGGTCAAGATTTTTTTTTCCAAACACCACTTTAATGGTTTTAAAGAAATTTTGGGTCTTGACGCGGGCCCAGAACGGGGGTTTGACCGTTGCTCGTTAGCACATCCCTCATTTGCCACCTGGGCTGGACATCTGGCTGAACATCAGCTGGTCGTCACACTGATCTGTTTGCTGTGACGACTGACTCGGTATGGTGATGGATGTTCGCTTGGGTACCCCATCGTAGCCTGATGAAGATTGTTGGTCTCTGGACAGGATGTCGGTCCCTTTTTTGGATGCCCTCTCCGTTCGGACGTTGTACGATCGAGTGGAGGGGTTGGCGATGGTCCCACCACTACAGCTTCGGGTCTCCGGGAGTCTTGACCCAGACGGTTGTCCATAGTCAGTCGGGGAAGGGTCGGACTTTATGACGCCGACCATAGTTGATCTTTTGCCGCAGTTTCAGGTGAGCATCAGTTTCCTGGAACTTGGTCATGTCCCTCCTCAAGAACATGTTGAGTAGGTAGTGTCGGTACCCTGGTCCTGAGTTTTCTTCCCACCAGCAGCTCGGCAGGACTGGACCCATGTTGAAGTGGCGTGGCACGGTAGTTCAGAAGAGCAACGTAGGGATCGTCGGCTTTCTTCAGCAGTTCTTCACCGTCTGCACGGCACGCTCAGCTTCACCGTTTCCCTGGGGATGCAGGGAACTGTTTAAGATGGGTGAAACCGTAGTTTTCTGAGAAACTTACGAAGACTCTGGAGTTGAACTGTGGGCCGTTGTCTGAAACGACGACCTCTCGTATTCCCTGACGGGCGAAGATAGCCTTCCTTTCCGACCGCGGGAAAGGGGTAGCCCGGCGTCTTTGTGGCTAACCCCCGGGATGCAGTACCCTCTCCTTCTCACAGACAGAGCAGTTTGAAATTTTCGCTTCTATCTGTTTTGAGAGTCCCGGCCACCAGACACTGCTCTTGGCCAGTGCCCTCACTTAACAATCCCTTGGTGACCTTGGTGCAGTCGTTGCAGAATATCTTCTTGCAGTTCTTTTGGAATGACCAGTCGACTCTGAAACAGCAGGAGTCCCTTTGCACTGTCAGTTCGTTTTGGACTGTCCAGAACGGTTTCAGTGCTGGATCCCGCTTTGTTTTTTCAGGCCAGTTTGACTTTGTGAAATTCATCACTTGGTTGCAGATGTTGTCTTTTCCCCTTTTTGGGCCCGGATTTCCCCCGGGCGCTGGTCAGTCAGGGAAACCCCTCTATAACAGAACGAACGAACATGTCATTATCACCTCCATCTGGCGATCCTGTTCAGCGGGAAACACCTCCAGGAGCCCGTGACAAGCTTTCCCCGCCCAAGTTTCCCCCCCCCGCGGTGTGTGCCACCTGATAGGAAAATCGCATCATTCTCATTCGGAAGCGTTGGATTCTTGGGGTCAGCTCGTCAAAATTCTTCATCTTTAGAAAGGCCAGAAACGGCTTGTGATCCTTTTCCCTCGTGAACATTTTCCCGCCCAAATCAAAAATTCGGAGAATTTTTTCAAAAAGCCCCAAAGGTGCTCCGAGCTTTTCCCCTTCTCCACCTGGGCGTACCTTTGCCCCGTGTCTGTCAGCGACTGGCGTATAAAAGACTGGCCCCCCCATCTTGTCCGCCCTTTCTGGAGTAGGCCCTCCTCCTATTCCATATGTTATGCATCAGCAACACCTTTTTTTCCCTTTTCAGGACTGTGGGTGTCCCAAACACTGGCGCGGTACTCGGGCTTTTTCCCTTGAGTGTTTGAAATCCTTTTTCTTTTGGGGTTGGTGTGGTTCCAAACTTTCTTGGGGGTTGAGCCTGCTTCTTGCATTCTTTCCAGTACTATCCCCAGTCGCTCGTCGTGTTCTTGCTGACTTTTCCACTGAGAGGACGTCATCAATGTCGACAATGACTCCTGGCACTCCGGGCAGGATATGAGTCATTTCCCTGTGGAAGATTTTAGGCCCGGAACTGATTCCAAAAGGAAGTCGTTTGAAACAGTATCACCCGAATGGCGTGATGAATGTAGTCAGTTCCTGAGACCCCCATGCAGGGGGTTTTTTATAAAATCCGCTGTTGCAGTAAAGGTTTGCTGAACACTTTGGCACCAGAGAGTTGTGCAAGAAGTTGATCAGTAGAGGGAAGGGGGAAGTTCTCACGTCGAAGTTCTCGTTGAGTTTTGTGAGATCTACGCAGATTCCCCACTTTGGCCCTTTGACTTGGGCACCACCACATTGGGTTTCGCACCACTCATCGGAATTTTTAAGGGGGGTATGATGTCCCTTTCCCGCTCCATTGGGACGGCGTCGACGAGGGGTTGCAATAGAAAAAGGTTTGCATGGTCCTCTATCGTGATTTTGTATATTGTTTTGCTTTCCCCAAAACCTATGAAAAATTTGAAAACTCATTTTTGGGATTGTTTTTTTCGAGCCGCCCTTTAGCCCGCATTGGGGGGGTTTTAATCTTTCGAAGGGAGATGGAGAGCCTCTACACTGGTTTGCCCAGAGGTGGCTCTTGATATTGCCTACAACGAACAAAGTCTGCTTCGTTTCGGTATGTTTTTTTGTCAGTGTCGCTTGGGGGAAATGACCCACGACGTCGGGTTTTTGTCTTCCCCGGACCAAAAAACTTTTTTTTTGTTTTCCCGGGTCACGGGAGTTCTTGGGGAAGTAGCCCTTTTTGGGACGACTGGGGGACATCGGCTCCGGTTTTCCCCTAAAGTTAACCTTTTTGCCCTTGAAACCAGGAATTTTGCGTGCCCCAGGTCTTTTTTTTTTTTTTTGGATCCCACAATCATGTTGATGATTTTCCCCACTTTTGATTGTTTAACAATTTTTTGGGAAAACCTTTTTTTTGTTTCAGATTTGTTTATTTTTTTTTTTTTTTGTTCTCTCTCTCTCTCTCTCTCTCCCCTCTCTCTCTCTCTCTCTCTCTCTCTCTCCCTTGTTGCACTGTCTCAAGTTCATTTCTCTCTCTTTTCTCCCCCCCCCCCCCCCCCCTTTCCCTTACTGTTCTTTATAAGAAAAGCATTGGACTGCTTCTGTTTTTTTTTTCCGATACTAGTAAAATTTAACTGATCAGATGTTCTGTTTCTTAAATTTTTCCTAAAATGCCCACCGTATGCTCATAATATGTAAATGAATGATGTAGGCATGTGTTAAACTGGGCTGTGAGCACGCTATGTTTTGTGGGAAAAAATTTTTTATAAATTTCACTCACTCATTCATGCCTATATGAATATAAAAAATTTCCTGTAAATTTTATATCTGTTTTATCTGTAGCTTAGGGAAAGGGCCAGTTTTTTTTTTGTTTAACCTAAACTACAATCCTTGTAAAAAAAAGTTTTCGGGTTCGGTTTTTTTTTTCTCTCTCTCTCTCTCTCTCTCTCTCCCCTCTCTTTTCAAAAAGAAAAGAAAAAAAAAAAAAAGAACTAAAGAGGAAAAGGGGAAAGGACGTGACACAAAAATGTCAACAGTCGTCGCCTCTACTGCATCAATGGAGAGTGAGTTCCCGTCCCGATGGTGCGGGGTAAAAAAGGGAAACCCCCTCGGTACTGCGTTCTGGTGGTGATGAGGCTAAAGCGGACAGTGGGGGCGGCGGGTGGGGGAGGGGGGGGGGGGGGAGGGGGGGGGTATTTTTGGGCTTGATGATGGGGACTGGACTGTCCATTGTAGATTTTTAACATTAACCCCGGCGTGAGGTCTTCCTGGCCCTTTAAAAGGCCCTTTGGAATTTGTGGTGTAATGAATGGGGGACTTAGACGAATCCGGGGAGCTCGTCTCTGGACGGCCTCCAATTTGTCAATGTTCTTCTGGGTGTATGCGTCCCATACTGATGAAGCATATTCAAGTATGGGTCTGACAAAGGCCTTGTATGCTCTGTCCTTTATGGTGCTGGGGCTAATCTTCAGACTACGCCGCAGAAAACCAAGCGTCCTGTTAGCCTTGTTTACCACGTTGTTGATGTGGCTGTCCCAGTCCATATCTTGCTGTATGGTAATGCCAAGTACTTGGCGCTGGAAACGGAGTCAATGGTGTGGCCGTGCAGCTCGTATGAGTAGTCGAGTGGACTTCTACTCCTGGTGATTGGCAGGGGCACACATTTGGCAGGGTGGAATAACATGTCCCAGCTCTCCTCCCATTTCATAAGGCGATGGAGGTCTTGGAGTTCCAGAGAGTTGACTGAGGCTGTTCCCCTCGATTTCGCTCTCTTTCTGGAATCGACCGCTGTGATGACACCCAATATGACATCCTCTTCTTCTTCCACTCTTCGGAGAGTCTTCTTTGAGCGGCACATAGCTGCGTAGTGTCCCTTCAAAAAACACTTTCGGCATTCCGCCTCTTTGGCTGGACAGTCCTTTCTTCCATGCATAGGGCTTTTACCGCAGCGTGTACATTTCTTGCTAGCTCTGTTTCCAGAACGTTGAAATCCCTCAGAGTGGTTCACTTTCCATGGGTTTTGTTTCCCCTGTTTTGCTAGTATTCTATTGACCTGTGAGCGTATGGTATTGGACTTGGACATTGACTGAGATTGCTGTCTTGAAGTTTTTTAGGCTCTGCCTAACTCAAGACATTTTGCCAGCAACTTTTCTCGAACCGCATCTTCCCTGACTCCCATCACGACTTGATCTCATATCATTCTGTCCTCAAGAACTCCAAAGTTACAATTCTTTGCCAGTTGACGCAGAGAGGAGATACACTTCGATTGTTTCTGACGGTTCTTGGCGTCGGAGATGAAACTTGTACGCTTCATACGCTTCATGTGTTTCACCGACACAAAAATCCTCAGATTTTTCCATGATTTCCCCCAGGTCTTGCATGCCAGCTTCTTGCTCTAACTTGAATCCATCAAATATGTCCATCGCGTATTCTCCGACAGTTGCAGAAATACAGCGCTTTGAAACTCATTAGGTTCCTTATCAAGCCTGCTCGCAAGTCGATAATGCTGGAACTGGCGTTTGAACCTTTTCCAGTTAATTTTAGCCCATTCTTAACTGGGCGAATGTTTTGTTCGCCGAACATACTTCAGACAGTTCGACGAACTATGATTCGTTTCTTAATTGAACTTTTAGTTCGCCGAACATGGTTCGGACAGTTCGACGAACTTTACTTCGTTCTCAACTGGCTTGTAATGAGATGCAAGCTGCGGCCCGAACTTGCGGCAGACGCGCAGCAGACAGCATGATCGAAAATGTAGGCTAAAGTCAGTCAAGTCAAGTCAATATACTTTAATCATCCTTCACAGGGCATTTCAGCTATCTGATTCTGGGTCCCCGAGACAAGGCTGCGGCTCCCACAAGTCAACAAATAAAACAAATTCCCCCCGAAGTGAAAGTGAAGAACCTAGCGACACCGTCATCCATTTTTATTTTTATTTTTCTTCATCCACAGGAGAGCTCTGCTCTCAGCCAATCAGAGGCAATTTTCGTCGAATAGGGCGAATGTTTCCAGAACATGTTGAGCGAAGCTTTTTGGACCCCGAATATAGCTTCGTCGCAGTTCGACGAATACTCCCAACTAGGTTCGCGAAGAAAAGTTCGCCCAATAAAGAACCAACTAGGTTTGCCGAATACTTCCAACTAGGTTCGCGAACAAACATTCGCCCAATTAAGAACGGGCTTAAGACATCCATCGGACAAATTAAGTTTTGATGGCAGCAGAACATTTGCTGTGTATTGCCTGCTTAGCATGGTGGATTACGTCAAGAGGAAAAACAAAATTCTTTTCTCACAGAATGACGTAGTTTTGATGTTCTTCTGGCATCTGCTCGCTTCCTTGGTCCTTTCTGAATTAAATGAACACTTCTGACACCATATAGTATTGTCGAACACAAGGTAAACCGGACTCAAGTTTAGGTAAAATCCAAGGAGACGGTCGGAAATTCCTGGACCGTTTTAAGTTTTTTTGGGGGGGTCACAAACATCATAACAATCATTAAATTAGGCCAAACAATTACAGCCAAAATCGAACAAAAGGTGGTTTCATAATTTTTGTTTTGTTTCGAGTTGGCGTAAAGGATTGCAAATGGCGAACAAGCCGACGAAGTGCTGAGGTAAGGGCCTTTTAAACAAGCTGCAATTAAAAACACAAAAATGTACGGAACAAATTGCAATCTAAAGAACGTTGAGTCGTAGTACGATTGTTTTCCCCAAAATGGGCCCTCGGAAGCGTTGACGTTGTTAAAAAAAAAGGCCCAAAGGTCAAAAAGGGAAACATGCGCCATTGAACTACAAAAAAAAAATATATGAAAAAAAATCATTTTTTTGGGGTTTTGGGAAAACAATAGGATCTATTTTGATTGTAAATATTTGTGACCCAAAATATTTTTAAAACGGTCCGGTCCGAGTTTTGGTTCCCCCAAATTTTTAAACAAAGTTTGTTTTTGTTTCCGTTAGGCCTGTTTTTCAAGTCCCCCCTCTTGGTCGTTTACCAATGACTCAGATCGGGCTTATGCATAAAATTTTCCACGAACATATTAAAAAAAAAAAAAATTTAAAAGAAGGGGGAGAGAGAGAGAGAGAGGGGGGAAAAAGGGGGGGGGGGGGGGGGGGGGGGGGTTGTGTGTGTTATTAAAAAAATATATATATATATAATATATATATATATATATAATTTTAATATATAAAATATATATATATATATATATATATATATATATGGAAGTGGGGGGGAACAAAACAGAACCGGGGTTCCTATTTTTTTTTTCTTTATTTTGTTTATTATTATTTTTTTTTTTTTAAATATTTATTATTATTCTATTATTTTTTCTGATGGTACACGCGGGGAGGCCGTTGTTATTGCCTTGGCTTTTTCCGTGACGTTTTTTGGACTCAAACAAACAAAAAACGAAAAATTGAAAAAACCCACCGCATAAGGCGAACGAGTAAACCAAAATAAATGTGCAATACTTTTAAAACCCCCCCCCCCCCCCCCCCCCAGAACTTCCGACCGTCCATTGGTTTTTAAATTTTAAGCACTTTGTTGTTGTTTCTCGTTAGGCAGCCTTTTTTCAAGTCCCCTCTCATTGGTCAGTTACCAATGATCGATCGAGGCTTATGCATTTTAAAATGTCCACGAAATTTAAAAAAACCCAAAAAAGGGGGAGAGAGAGAGAGAGAGAGAGAGAGGGGGGGGGGGTTTGTGTGTGTGTGTGTGTGTGTGTGTGTGGGTGGGGTGTGGTGCGGGGCACCAAAAAAATATATATATATATATATATATATATATATATATATATATATATATATAAATTAAAAAGAAAAGACGCCAAAAACGGAACAAATTTCTGTTTTTACCCTTTTTTTTTTTATTTTATTTATTTTTTTAATTTATTTATTATTATTCTATTATTCTTTCTGATGGTACACGCGAGGGGCCCGTTGTTATTCCCCCTGGCTTTTTCTCGTGCCGTTCCCCACGTCTTTTAGGACGTAAAAATAAACACGTAACAACGTAAAAGTTTGAAGAGTCACACACAAAAAACCCGACAGAGCACGGTACAACAACACAAAACAATGTGCAGATGCACTTGGGTTAAAACCCCCCCCCCCCCCCCCAGCTCAATAACCACCAGCGTCCTCGCTGGTGAATTAATTAACAGTAACATCATTCAAAGGCTACCAAGAGTTGAATTAACAAATCACCTCAGTAGAACATTTCCGATCCTTATAGTGGGTTCACACGGTCGCAGAAGTTTGCAACTTTCCAAAAGTTGCGTATCTTTGCAACTTTTTTGAAAGAACAAACGGACGACAAAAAGGTGAGTTGAATCAAGCGTAAAAATGTGCCCCCAAGCATTTTGTGGGGGGTTACATGCCTGTTCGAACGGTAGCTTCACAGGGTAAAATTTAATCCCAAAAATAAATCTACCTGACTATCTTATTGCTTCTCTTTCGTCTAACCACAAAGTATCCCTGTCACCACAACAAAATTGTTACATACCGATAGAGTACCCGTTCATCCCCCTACATTGAGTTTTTCTTTCATTCAGATTAACCGTTACATCTGCCCTTTAAATTTTTCTACATGTCCACAGAAACAGTTCGTCGGATATTTTCATTTTATTTTTTCTTTTTCGGCAAAACCCTGCACACTCCCTTTTGAACTCATATGGGGTACCCCCCCACAGATCTACCCGAAAATATATTTACCTGCCCCCCTGCTTCTTTTCTTTTAAACCCATAAAGCCCAACCTGTCACCACAACTACTTGGTACCGCCATGAGATGTACCCTTTTATGACCATACGTTTCTTTTTCTACTTTATTCTGATAACCGTTAAGATCTACCGTAAACGTTTCAACTGTTTACATATGACCTTTTCATCACTATCCCTGTTCGTTTTTTTCCCCTTTTTTCGGAAAACCTGCCCCAATGACCTTTAACCCCATCTACCGGGGTACCTACACACGGATCCACCCGAAAATAAATTGACCTGTTTATCCTCATACTTCTATTTCGTCTAACAACAAAGACCCACCTGTTATCACAACTACTTTCGTACATGCCCATAGATGTACCCGTTCATGACCCTACCTGTTCAAGTTCATACTGTCATTCCGATTAACCCCTGAGATCTACTCGTCAACGTTTCTGCTGCTCTACATGTACAGAGATGCACCTGCTCATCAGTATACCTGTTTCAGTTTATTTCTTCCTTTTCGGCATAACATGCACAGTCATCTTTCCATTCATCTGCTGCGGTATATACACACAGATCCTCATGCTTCTCCTTTGCCTAAAATCAAAGACCTACCTATCACCACAACTACTTGTGTACCTGCCATTAAATGTACCCCATCATGACCCTGCGTGTTTATTTTCATACTTTTATTCTATCCGATTAACCGCTAAGATCTACCCGTCAATGTTGTTACTGCTCTACGTGTCCACAAATATATCTGTTCGTCAATATACCTTTTCCGTATTTCTTCCTTTTCGGCATAACATGCACAGTTACCTTTCCGCTCATCTGCTAGGGTACGTACACACAGATCTACCCGGAAAAAAATTTCCCTGTTTATCTTCATATTTCCCCTTTGTCTAACAACAAAGATTTACCGTCACCACAACTACTTGTGTACCTGCCCACAGATGTACCCTTCCATGACCCTACTTGTTCATTTTCATACTTTAATTCAGATTAATCGCTATGATCTACCCGTCAACGTTTTCAACTCATCTACTGAGGTACGTACACCGAGATCTCCCCGTAATTAAATTTACCTGTTTATCTGCATGCTTCTCTTTCGTCTAACCACAAAGACCTACCTGTCACAACTACTTCTATCTTCTATACTTGCCCAATGATGTACCCGTTCATAAATCTACCTGTTCATTTTTATACTTTTATTCCGATTAATAGCTAAGATCCACCCGTCAACATTTCTACTGCTCTATATGTCCACAGGTGTACCTGTTCATCACTATACCTGTTCATTTTATTTGTTCCCTTTGGGCATAACATCCACAATTACCTTTCAATCATCTACTGGGGTAGTAACACAGATCTACCGAAAATAAATTTACCTGTTTATCTTCGTGCTTCTTTTTGTCTAGCCACAAAGACCGACCTGTCACCACAACTACTTGTGTACAAACCCATAGATCTCCCCTTTCGTTACCCTACCTGCTCATTTTGATTATTTCACTCCGACAAACCGTTTGTACTTACCTGCCCTCTCACCTGTTTTTTCTATATATTCGCAGATTTACCCTTTCATCAATAAACCGGTTCCATTTGTGTGTTTTTTTCACCTGGCTTAAATGGAACATTATCTTTCAACTGTTGCTGGTCAGCGTCCCCGACAGACTCCCCCAAAAATAAAATGCCCTGTTAAATTTTTGATGTTTGGCTATAACCACGAAGACCTAGCTGCCGATTCAACTGTCTACTGCCCATAGATGCACCCGTTCAAAAACTCCCCCCGTTCTTTTTTGCATCCTTTCGATTTACCTCCACGATCTACCCGTCCACCAACTATGCTCTACATCATACAGTCCCCCCGAAAATAAATTCCCTCTTTATCATGGTGCTTTCCTTTCCCCTAACCAGAAGCCTACCTGTAGACTAAACTACTCCTTCACATGGCCATAGTTTGTCCCCGCTCTTCAACTTACCCGTTCATTTTGATATTTTAATTTCAACTAACCGCTGATTTTTACCTGCCCACTCAACTCTTGGTCTACATACTCACGGATCTACGCATTTATTAATCCACCTGTTCAGTACATTATTTTCCTTCCGGCTTGACATGCACATTTATCTGTCAACTCATCTACCGGTCTACATACCTACAGACCCACCCGAAAATGTAGGTTTTTTACGCACAGTCAGTGAGGACGGTTATATCAAGGCCAGGAAGACTCAGCTACCTTGCTCATAGATGTACCTGTTCACCAACCTACCTGTTCATTTTGATGCTCCTTTCATTCCAGATAACCGCAAAGATCTACCTATTACTCACCTAATGTTTTACAAATAAATTTTCCTTAGTATGTCCATGCTTACTTTACAGTAACAAAGTAAGCCAGCCTGATGTTCACTCGCCTATTGGTTGACGTACACAGGTCTATCCGTTCATAAAGCTACATATTCAATTCATGATTTTCGTCCAACTTGATATGTCAACTTACCTGTCCACTTACCCGTCTGTATACCCACCGATCATGTTCATCTTGATCCTTTCTTTCCGGTTAACCACGAGGCATAACTGCCGACATGTTTGCAGTGAGCCGTGGAGAATAACAAGAACATGCTTGTGTGAATAAACGGGTAGTTTTGTGACTATCACCTGAGTGTACAGGCATGCGGTTAGCTCGTTATTTATTTTTGACATATTAACTGACGGGAAGGTATGTGGTTTAGGAGACAATAGCTATATGTGGTGTACAGATGCATTTAATGAACGGGCAACTTTGTTGGTCTGGAGACAAAGTAGACGCGTCGAAAGATTAATACACTTATTGAACGATTTGGTTTCTGAGAAGGTGCGATATGGCCATCTGAGCAGGTGCGCCACTGCCAGTCACAGGGGTTTGTAGGTAGGTAGTCTAATAGTTTTGTGGTTTCCTATTCGATCATTTGGAAAGAAGAAGAATTTATTTCAATTTGTTTTTCATCAACGAGAAAGGTAGATCAATTATCATTCATATGTGTGGATAAGATAAGTGCTCATACATAGCCATGATGGTAGAATAAAGCACATTCATTACAAGTATGTAGATGTAGAATAGTAGTCGGTGTATGTGTAGTTAGGCGGGGAAGCCTCTGTATCAACAATGTTAACTACGTTCAATTTTGCATTAGATCTAGCCATTAGATGTAGACAGTATCTTCTGTATGATTACAGACTCGACTAAATAAGGTTCTGTAGACTCAATGTGCTGACTTGACAATGAAAAAATGAAAAGTAATTCTGTCAATGTAGGCGCAGGTACGTTTACGATATTATTTCTGTTGCAGCTGTGACCAGCAATAAAATGTATCAACAAATCAAACAGGCTGATTAGACGACTGCACTATCACAAAAATGCGATCAACTGAATAATATTTGGGAGTAGATTCGGTGTGCCAGTTTTTAAGTTTCATAAAATTTTAAACCTTGGGTCCACACGATCGCAGAAATTTGCAAAAAATTTTGGCAGTCTTTGCAACTCGGTCTGGTGGGATGAAACCGAACAGTAAATAAATCAAGTAGATGTGTGAAAGATTAACTTTCCATCTTTCGTCTGTTGTCATATTATATTTTTTTGTACTGCCGTTATTTAAAGCAGCCATTTCCGAGTATGCTCGACGAAATCGAGCCCCCGACAATTCCGACTTTGGTTGAAGAAGTTACGTCTTTTACAACTATGAAAAACGGAAAGGTCTGGTAAAAACACCGCAAATAAATCAATCCAGTATATAAAACTGATAGAAAACAATCTCTCTTTCATATGGTATGGTTAATTTTTTTGGTTTGTATATATTCACCCGTTAGACAATTCATGACGGTACCCTTGAAATTTGCAACTTTAAAAGGTTTTTGTCGCAGAAGTTTTCAAGACGTTTGTGTGGTCAATTAAAAACAGAATAATCTGAACCAGATAGGAAACATATAAAAAAAATCTTTCATCTTTTTGGTATTATCATTTGCATATTTTTCAGTCCCCCAGTTATTTAGCAGAACCCCGTTTTGAAGAGTGACGACAAAAAGTTGCAGAAGTATGCAACTTTTGGGGGGTTGAAATTTTACGACGCCGTCACGCCATATGCATCAAGTGCAGTGTGTTTAAAAAAAAAGCAAAGTTAAGACAGAATGATTGTATCTGAAGGAAATTGTCTCATCTTTTACATGGTACTATTCTCTTTACATTCCAATTTGTAGTTATTAAACGGTAGCCCTTGAAAAACACCATTTCCCCAAAAGTAGTTTTTCAACTTTTTGATTTTTGGGGTTTGTCGCAGAAAGTTCAACACGGTTTCAGTGGTCAAAATAAATGTAAAAAAATTTTCAAATGTAAGGGCAAACAGAAGAAGAAGAAAATCTTCTTTCACATTGTACTACTCTCTATTTTTTTTTTTTTTGTCACATTTTTGCAATAAGCAAATTTCTGAACAAGGGGTTTAAAAAAGTTGCCCAAAAATATGCAGCTTTTGGGGTCGAGTTTTAAAATTTTACGACGCCCTCACGCCGGTATGCATACAGTGTATTTTTAAAATAAAAGCAAAATTTAAAACAGAATGATAGTATCTGAAGGAAATTTTCTATCTTTTACATGGTAACTCTCTTTACATTCCACTTGTAGGTTATTTAACGGTGGCCCCGAAACAACACCACCCAAAAGTAGTTTGCAACTTTTGATTTTGGATGTTTGTAAGAAAGTTAAAAACGGTTTTTGTGTGGTCAAAGTAAACTAAATAATTTTCAAAATGAAGGACAAGATAGAACAATTTTCTTCTTTCACATGGTACCACTCTTTAAATTTTTCGTTCTTTCGATTTTTTGCAATAAGTGGCTTCAAAGAGTTGCAGAAGTATGCAACTTTTGGGGTCGAGTTTGAAATTTTACGACGCCGTCACGCCGGTATGCAGCACAGTGCAGTGTGTTTAAAATAAAAGCAAAGTTAACGCAAAAAAATATGTAACTGATAGGATTTTTTTTCGTGCTCTAGATTTTAACAATAAGCAAGTTCCTGACGCAAGTGGCTTCAAAGAGCTGCAGAAGTATGCAATTTTGGGGGTCGAGTAGGAAATTTTCTCATCTTTACATGGTACTATTTTCTTTACATTCCACTGTGTAGTTATTAAGTGGTAGGTCCTAAAACAACAACACCATCCGGAAAGCAGTTTGCAACTTTTCGATTTTGGAAGTTTGTCGCAGCAGCTGTCATCGGGGACTCCAACCTCCACTTTGATGTACAAACTAATCCTGATGTCCAAAACCTCTGCTCCCTACTCTCTGAGCACAGCTTTACCCAGATCGTCGACGAGCCAACTCACAAGCGCGGTCATATTCTTTCTTGACTGGCTTGTCACCGCTGACGTATCAGAAAACCTTCTATCTAACCACAAGTCGGTCTTTCTCTCGCTGAGCCTGTCGAGATCTCTGAGGAAGAAGCGCTCTGTGACCTCCTGGAACATCCGGCGTATCAACCTTGAGAAGTTCCAGTCTGAGATGAAGGCCATGTACAGCACGGTACTGGGTGACTGCCCGGCGGAAGAACTGGCTGAGAAATACAACGATTTGATGCAGCAGCTCCTCGACCGCCATGCCCCACTCAAGACCAGGTGTGTCACTGAGCGCCGCTCTGCTCCGTGGATCAATGACAACATCTGTGCAGCCAAAAGGGAACTGCGACGTGCCGAGAGAACTGCGCACCGCACCAAACTCACTGTGCACACGGAGATTTTTGTGAAGCAACGCAACGCCTTGAAGGCGCTTCACCGAGCCGCCAAACGTGACTATCTGTGCGACAAGCTACGTCACTGCTCGTCTATTAGACTCCTGTACAGCGTCATCGATGAGCTCATGGGAAGAACGACGGAGCCGAAGCTGCCCACCAACATTCCTCTCTCGGACCTACCCAACGCGTTCTCCGATTTCATGCATGAAAAGATTACAAACATTCGCCAAGTGCTCGACTCATGTCCTGTTCGAGCATCTTTTGAACCATTTGTAAATTGTAAATTACTCTCTACTGTCAGGCTAAGTCTCCCCTCCCCCCCCCCCCCCCATCCCCCCATGCTTCCAGCAGGTAAGACCTCGTTTGAAGAAGCCCAATCTTGACCGGAATATGTTAAAGAACTGCAGACCAGTGTCCAGTCTTTCGTTTCTTTTCAAAGCTTCTGGAAAGAGTTGTGCTCTTACAGTTAACTGATCATGTCTCGAAGGACGACCTCTTTAAGAGAAATCCGTCTGTCTATCGCCAGAATCACAGTACTGAAACTGCACTTCTTCACATTACTAACTGCCTGCTTGAGAGCACTGATCAGGGACGTGTCTCCATTCTCTCCCTGTTGGACTTATCTGCTGCGTTCGACACAATTGACCATAGCATTCCTCTAGAGAGACTGCATACGACTTTTGGAATCTCATGTTCAGCCCTTCAGTGGCTACGTTCATACATCCTGGACAGATTTCAGGTCGTTGTTGTAAACAGCACCTCATCCACCACACAACGCGTGGACTTTGGGGTCCCTCAGGGATCATTTTTGAGACCATTGCTCTTTGTTTTCTATACACAGCCCGTTTCACGCATCGTCCGCCAGTCCGGTTCTGACATCCACAATTTTTGTACGATACACAGCTTTTCAGTTCTGCCCTTCCCGCTCATTGTGGTACCCTTATCAAACAGACAGAGACGTGCGTCGAACATGTCAAGGTTTGGATGGACAAAACTGAGGCAGTGGTTGTCGGTACTCGCTCTAGAACAAGTGTCAGCTACAGTGAGCATCTCGAGATTGGTGGTAGTCCGATTCCTTTTCAGCCCAAGGTTAAACGTTTGGGAGTTGTCTTAGATTTTAGCTTCACCATGTCTCATCACATTAGCTCTGTCTGTCGTTCTGCCTACCTTGAACTGCGTAGAATCAGTGCCATCCGTCCATTCCTCACTACAAGTGCGACCGCAACTCTTGTCTGTTCTCGAGTTCTATCTCGAATTGATTACTGCAATTCCCTGCTGGCAGGTATCACTTCAGATCAGATGGCTCGATTTCAAAGAATACTGAACAACTCAGCTCGGCTGATCTTTCGTAAAAAGCGCAGTGAACATGTAGCATCTATGCTGATATCACTGCATTGGCTTCCCATCAAACAGCGCATTGAATACATTGAATACAAACTAGCGACACTGGCTTTCCGCTACTTGCCCCCTTACCTCTCACACTGTCTCTCCTCGTACACTCCCCACAGATCCCTTCGATCATCTTCTGACAAACTGCTCTGTGTCCCACGTGTTAACTTGAAGCGCCAGTGCAAGGTCTTTTCAGTATAAGGCACCTTGTGTGTGGAACTCTGTTCCGATACACACCCTATTCTCTACATCTCTCACATCTTTTAAATCCAGCCTCAAAACGCACCTCTTCCGCACTGTCTTCACCTGAGTCTCTGAAATTGTCACCGGGGGTATGGGTATGGGTTGGTGTGCGTGTGTGGGGGGGGGGGGGGGGGGGGGCGGGGCTGCAAAGCATAGAACTAACAGCAGAGCCTGCTGCTGCCGCCACTTTTTCATCTGCAGTGTGTGTGTCTGTGTGTGTGTGTGTGTGTGTGTGTGTTGTGTGTGTGTGTGGTATGTGTCACAGTGTGGCTGTGTGTGCGTGTGTGTGTGCGCGCGAGACGGTGTGAGTGAGAGCGTGCAGGTGTCTGTGTGTAATCATATAGTAGGTGGCCGAGAGTGAAATGCTTTAGTGTTGATGTTTGCATTTGCAGTATTATTTTGTGCTTTTCTGATTGTCATGACAGTACTTGCGCTTTTCTGACTGATTTTCATGACAGTACTTGTGCTTTTCTGATTGTCATGTTGATATTGATGTATGGATTATTTTATTGTACTTGTGTTTATTTGAGTGTGTGTGTGGAATGCTTCAATATTGATGTACGCATTTATAATACTTGTGCGGTTTTTTATTAGTTTTTTATTCCCAGTATTAAAAGAATGTATTGAAAAGAAGAGACTGTACAGAAAAGAAGAGACTGTGGTGGCCCGATTGCACATTGGCCATTCTTTTATTACTCATTCCTTTTTACTGAAGGGTGAGGAACCGCCAATGTGCATCGGATGTGATAAACGTTTAACCATAGAACATATTTTACTTACTTGTTCGGATTTTATTTCAAATAAGAGAGAGCCACTTTACAGCTAAATCACTGCGCATGTTGTTTCAGGATATTTCACCTGGGAAGATTTTTAACTTTTTGAAATAAATTATTATTTTTGGAAAATTTAAATTTGAGATCATTTTTAGTTATGTTTGTGTTATCCACCTTTTAAGCATGGTTTTAAATCTGCATATAGACCCATTTTATGACATACAAATTATTAAAAACTAATATATATTATGAGATGTGTATCGCCCTGGTATAACCGTACCGGTTGACTGGGCGTAAAACACCAACTTACTTTACTTACTTTTTTTGTTTCATCCTGGCTTTGTGTCATGTTGATATTGATGTGTGCATTTATAGTACTTGTGCTTTTTTGATTGTCAAATGGATTTTGATGTTGATAATGTACAGCGTCGCGAGCTTGTAAATTTCTACGGGGTATAGCGCTATATAAGAGTTATTATTATTAAGTCTGCCACACGGTTTCGTGTGGTCAAAGTAAACGTAACATAATTTTCAAAATGTAAGGAATAGATAGAACAATCTTTCCTCTTTCACGTGGTACCACTCTTTAAATTGTTGATGCTTTATATTTCTTTACAATAAGCAAGTTTCTGACACAACTGGCAACTTTTCGGCCCAATTCTCAAACCTTTTGACGCTGTCGCGGGAATGTGGAACACGTCGTGGTGTAGTCAAACTAAGCAAAATGTAATGACATGACGGTACGGGGTTGATATAAAAAAAAATCATAAGGGCAGCTTTTTGTACGGTGCATTGTGCCCTAGATCTTGCTAGGGATCATGCGCCATAGAAATGTCCATTATTATTATTATATATTACATGGCGTAGTTGTTTTTAACGTACGTGCTGTGGTATTTTAACGGTAACGTCATTTCTGACCTAAGGGTAGACAACGCGTAGTAATACATTTTGGGGAAAAGTTGCAAACTTCTGCAACCGTGTGAACCCACTATTACTGTATTAGTGACTACCAATGCCCTCATTGGTGGAACACACGACAGAAGATCAATCTAGAGCTACATCTACTAAGAGTTAAATTAACAAACCATAGAAGTAGAACCTACGCAGAACGACAATACACTCAGGGGCTACTGAGGGATGAATTAACAAAACGTCCGAATAAAACTTAAACAACCACTTTAGACAACAACAACAGTTCTATTTTTTCCAACGTATTACTGTAACCTGCAGGCTTGATCACCTTTACAAACAGAAACCACCTCAGAACAACGACGATTGCATTTCAACCAAATGATGAAGGATTGCAGCATTTAAGCCGAAAACCCCAGGTCTTCCTACAATATTTGTTTTCACTCCGTCATAGATACATACACATATGCGCACAGATATAAAAGCACAGATAAGATTACACTGCTCAGGAAAAATGAAGTTGTGGCAGATATGGAGTAACAATCACTGAGAACCCTAATAACTGTTACATAAATTTACCTCGACTCAACAAAAACAGCATCAACAGTTTAACACATTACAGGTCCATGTAAAAGGAAACAAGCTAACACACCCTAATGCTATGCAAGTTATACACACGAAATAGCAAGACAATGAAGTTACATGCTAAATCTAAACCAATGCCGCTAATTTTGCACATGTTAAAGACCCTTAAGGTAACCCTTTAACATACAAACACAAGGCATTACTGAACGACCATACCAAGCATTATGTCCCATTCTTTGTTTTCTAAAACATGGCACTGACGACAACAATCAGATGCCTACAAGTTCAAATCAACAATGCAGATCTGCAATCGCAATATAGACGTTGACGTCAACGACACACAGTTCACTGTCACATGTCACATCTTGTGCATCGCGGAACCGACATACACTCGAATCCAGTCGAAAGGAACGCCATTCACACAGGCAAGTCCAACAGCAGGGTGAAACAGAGATGCAGAAAACTGGATCCAGTCTGTTTTGTACTTTGTCGCACACGCCTCCTGTGGGCCTCTCCCCCAGCTGTCAAATACACGACAGCTAACGACTAGTCAGATGGCACATATCACTATATGAACACTGTGCAAGTCACAAGAAAACACCCAGCCAGCACCTATGGCCTAGCAACTGAATTATTATAAAAGATGGTAACAGTTTCATAAAATACTCTGCCTGCCTCAGCTCGTCGTACACGTTCTCCTTGTCAGATTCAAAGCTTATCTTGTGCAACCGATCCTCCTCTGTGTAGTTCTTCCTCTTGTTCGTCTGGTCATCCATCATGTTCGTTTCCTTTGACCTCCATGGTTGTGACCGTTAGTGGCTCGTCTGTTGCTCGCCGGGATGTTATTCGGCTTCCCTACTTCCAATCTTGCTCGTCAGATGTAAACGGTCGATGGAAGCAGCAGGTTGGAAGTAAGCAACAACAAACGAGCCACAGCCAGAGGTTCCTGATTTTATTTCTTCTTTTCTTTTTGATGGTACATGCGAGAGGCCGTCGTTATTGCCTCTCGCTTTTTCTCGCGCTGTCTCACCACGTCTTAGTGACGTCTAAATCACAATACGTAACACATCGAACGACGTCCACACACGAAAGAACACTGATAGAGCGACACACAGAATACAACAACACAAACACAATATGCAGATGCAGTCGGTTACACACACACACACACACACACACACACACACACACACACACACACACACACACACACATATATATATATATATATATATATATATATATATATATATATATATATATATATATATATATATATATATATATTATATATATATCATTATATGCGTATGACTTGGGAGTGTGAAAGATATGGTGAGGGGAGAGTGAAGGAGTGAACATAAAAGTATACAGGTGCCTGCATGTTGAGAGCGAGAGAACATAAATACATACAGGTACCCCAAGCATACTGAGTGTGTATAAATTATATACATATGATGATGTTTAATATACATGTATGCAAACCGGAATGATGTTTAACCTTGCCTGTACTTTAAAACAGTCTTACTATCTTCATGCAGTTTATACTTCTACAATTTTGCTGAGATCATTCAATTCAATTAAAAAAACTTTAATCATCCCACAAGGTGCAATTTTGTTGTGGTCATGGCGGGCTCGTGAAATAATAATATATAAAGTTAAGAGAACAATACAACAAACACAACACCACCAACAAGAGTCTTACTTTAACCATAGTTACAGTTATAAATATAGAGCAAATGTGATGTCATCATAAAGTAGTAATGAACTTAAGATCACATACTTGTAAAACAATTAATTAAAGTACCACACACAGCAATTAAAACAATATCACACACACACACACACACACACACACACACACACACACACACACACACACACACACACACACACACACACACACACACACACACACACATACACACACACACAAACACACACACACACACACCATGTCTAAATGTTAAGTTGTCTGGGAGGTCACCTGGTAGAATGTGCGTAATAAGCGGTCTGTTCTTCAAGTTCAAGGTCATACAGCTTTTTTTTCTTTTTTTCTCCCCCTCTGCTTGTTGTTTTTCTCCCTCTGCACACTTATTTATAAATATGTATTTGTACTCTGAAGTTCTTTTAAATGCTAAATATGCCTTAAGTGATGATATGGCTTGTTGTTGAGTGTAAATGGGCCTACCTGGTTCCCTATAATAATTCAGCTATCTGATATTATTACCATTTTGAACATCTGTTTTCAGTGAATCAAATTACTTTTAATGTTTATATTTTGATGCTTTGCCTGCTAGTTGTTAATCTTATATAAACGTTTTATATTTATTCATTGTTCGGCCAGTTTTACTCTTACGTGGGTGCCGAAAGGATTGGGAACGGCATAAGCTGATAATCGTGTATGGAAATGAGAGTTTTATTATTTATTTTAGTTTTATTTAACCGCGTTTTATAGTTTTTGATTTGCAAATGATGTGACCTAGATACCCCGACACAACGATAGTTTTCCCTGCCTCTGACATGACCTCTGGGTCAACTGCACTTGCACGTAGTCTTACCCTAAAGTTTGAGTTCTAGTGTTTTGTTATTTTTTGCAGTGACTCGGATGAAGAACATTCACTGTATCCATGGTACACAGGGTTTCCAAACACTAGCTTTTAATTTCGCCTTCTAATGCCGTCGGCTTCCTCTCCGGCTTTGTCCAGAGTAGTTTGTCCTAACCGCACGCACGTGTTGTGTTGTTGCTTGAGGTAAGGGTGGGGATGGGGCAGCGGGGGGAGGGGGGAGCTGAGTGTAACAGGCTAGTGACGTCTATCGGCGAGCTTGCACTAGGCCCACTCCAATATCAGCCGAGTCCAGGTGGGGATGCTTTTGGTGCATAGGATCTTGGATGGGTCAGGGTCATGATTGGAGTAAAACAGGGTGATAGTGGCCAGCGGTGTAAGCCGGCAGGGATGATTAATTAATTTGTTGTAGATAATTCTTATAATTGTTTTATTAGGACAGTGACTTTTAAGAGGGGGTCCTCAGGAAGTGGCAAGTTTATGTGATATGCTCAGTTTGATAGCAGTGGGATTTATCACGTATTTATCTATGAATTACCTTTTACCAGGATTTTTATTTGCTATTGTTGTATTTTAGTGACGTTTTATGATTGGAGTGAATGTGTGATGAGTGTACTTGGCACCACAAAACATTCCTCGTGCAATTGTATTGACACTTGGCAATAAAGTTGTATTGTAGGAAAGTGGTTACTTCCGCACAGATGAGCAGAGTACTGTCTCTTCCTCATTTCACTGTTCTGACTGGACGGAATCAGGATTCTCTCCCCGTTCAGGATGATTCCGTCTTGATGACTCAGCGCGTCACAGATGTTACAGTACAGACGGGTGGGTTCAGGAACGTCATTTTTCCTGGCTGGTAATTCTTCGTCGATGACTTGGAGTGTCTGTACAACAGGATCTTTTTTCCGTTGCTTCACGGATCTTCTCTCTTGTGTTGTCTTGTTTGGTATGTCTAGCAAAGAGTTCATCGCCATCACACGAACATCAATCCCAGGATCAGGAAGAAAAGCACGGCTCATGGTGTCTGCAATGAAATGTTGGCTGCCCTGTACGTCCTGGAAGAACACGTCGTATCTTTGCAACCTCATCATCAGTGCCTGGATACGGCGGGATATTTGGCTGAGTGGTTTCTTCGGGATGGGAGCCAGTGGTTTGTGGTCATTCTGGATATGCACCTACCGCCCATATGTATACTGGTCAAAACGCTTGAATCTAAACACCTATGACAATGCCTCTTCAATTTGGGCCCATTTCTTCTCCGCTTGGGTGGACGCCCTCGATGCAAACTCATTTGGCCTGTCACCCTGAAGAATTACTCTGGGTCAAAGTACGCCAGTACAGGAGTGTTGGTGACTTTCCTCTTCACAGCATTCAGTGCCTCATCACACTCTCGGGACCAGTTCCACACGCTGTCCTTCTTTGTAAATGACCTGATTGGTTCCAGATCACAGGCGAGGTTTGGCATGAATTTGGCCAGGTACTGAACCATGCCACAAAGTCTTCGAACTCCGTGGACATCAGTAGGTGGCGGCATGTCGAGGATTGCTGCAGCCTTCAACCGATCCGCTTGGATTCCTGCTGAAATCCTGTGGCCCATGAAGGTGATCTCGTCCCTTGATGAATGGCTGCTTTCGCTTCGTTCAACCTGATGTTCCTTTCTTAGCATCTGTTCTAGAGGCCACTCAGATTTCCCTACTGGTCCTTTTCTGCCTCGGCTTGAGTGTCTCCACTACAATGATATTGACTGCGGCAGAGATGACTCCCTTCAACCCATCTAATGTCTAGGTGAGACGTTCCTAAAAAATCTCTACTACAAGTCCAAATGGTAATCGTGCCCAACGAAATCTGTCAAAAGGTGTGATCGTGGTTGTCAGCAAACTTGACTGTTCATCTAAGCGCACGTGCCAGACAGTTTCTTTCTTGGCATTTTGAAATGTTCACGCATCAACACTGCGTTCAATGGCTGGAGGTCAATACAAATTCTCAAGGATCCATCTAATTTCTTCCGTGTGGCAACCATCTGGCTGACCCATGCTGTTGGTTCTTCAACTGACAAGGACGCTTCTCTAAACCAGTCCGTTGACCTGCTAACGAACTTCTTCTTGTACAGCTAGAGCTATTCGACGGCAGGGGAGGACATTTTGATGTGAATCAGGCTTGATCCGTAGTTTAGCTTCGCCAAGGTCTCCCAAAGACTCCTTGGTGACTGACGCAATGAAAGCGTGCTTGTTGATCGTGACTAGTGCCAGGGCTTGAATGGTGTTCACTCCCAACAGGCAGGTATAGCTGTTGTCTGCCACTGTGGAGCACACAGCAGCAGACTGTTCATTCTTGGGGTTGACGACATCCAGCACTGCTTCACCCAAAGACCTCTTCGTGGAGCCATTCCACATGGTCCAGTTTCTGCTTTGATGGAAGCAACTGATGGTTCTTCACACATTTTGCACAAATTGTGTTCACATCAGCTGCACTGTCCAACTGAAAATGCACGTTACACTCGTTGATGCGCATGAGTGCTGCACATTGTGTGACATTACTGCTGATAGAAACTGTGGATTCATGTCACTTTCCTTGTCGACAACTTCAATAGACACTGCGTGCACTTTCCGTCATTTTGATTGGAAGTGATTTCGGCCATTGCACTTTCTGCACACTTTGCCCCATGCTGGGCAACTTGTCTTTTTGCACTCATGAGATCTGCCACAAAGGTTACAGTCTTGTCTTCCACTCTTATCTGGACTCTTGTTTTCCTCTTTGTCTTGTGGATATCGACCTCCCCCAGCCACCCCTACAGACCTATGACAACTTGATGTCACTTTATCCATGTGTGCCCCTGCCTTTGCCTTTGTCTGTTTGCTGGTAAGTTCATGCACAAGACAAATGTCTACGGCCTTTTGTAATCTAGCATCTTCTCAAGAAGAAGCAGTTTGTCGCCGAGAAAAACACTGTTTTGTCCCGTACCATCCGGTCTTTCATATCACCAAAGTTGCACAAGTTTGCTCGTGATCTCAATCCTGAAATTAGTCGAAAGGTTTGTGATATGTCATATTCCAAAACCGTTGTGTCTCCATGACTTCATTTAATCTCGGACTACAATACTCTGCAAGCTTGTCTAGAACTTTCTGTGGATCGTCTTTATTTGCATCGTCAGCAAACACAAAATGTTCGTACACTTCTTGTACCTCGACACCCGCACAGTGCAGAATGGTAGCCGTTTGCGTAGCCTTCGGTTTTTCCGACGCCCCGGAAGCTTTCAAGTAGAAGTCGACCTGTCGTCGAAATGTTTCTGTGAGGTTTGCATCTGTCAAGTCTAGCGCCGGAGGCAGACGAAACTGTCTCACCGCGTCAACCACTGTCACTGGCGAAGGTGGGTTCTACACTATCTTGTTACTCTACTGCCGTGCACGCTGCCACCATGTTAAACCATATCATGCGACCAGACAGAGATAGCTTCACAATCACACGCTCATTTATGTAATCACAAACATACAACTTAACCAAACGTGGATCTGTACAGAGACTGCCACCCCTTAACAAAGTCGGTATTCATTAGCAAAACGACAGCACAGTCATGAACGTCTCACACGGGTGGCAACACCACAGTCATGACTACCATACTCGAAGAACAGCAACATAGCAATCACAGTGAGACCAAAGGGAAAACCACAGACAGGACAGAGAAACTCGGGGGACAACACCACGACGTGTCACACGCATGACTGCCATCAACAGGAGAAAACGACAGCCATGAATGCCCCCCCCCCCCCCCCCCCCCACACAACACACAGGGGACAGCACAACAGCCATCACTGTTACACCAGTCAACTTTCAAAAAATCGAAGCGTGATCATGTCATACCGCTCAAAGTAAATTACCACATTCAGTGCAAACTCGCAACGCTCGCTTTCCGTCACTTCCACGACACTCTTCCGCTATATGTGTCTTCTTCTCTGCATACATCAATCATCGCGCTCCCTTCTTTCTTCGGCAGAACGACTGCTAAAAATTCCAAAGACAAACTTGAAAACCGTCGGTGGACGTTCTTTTAGTTACATTGCTCCGACTGTCTGGCACTCGCTTCGACCATCCAGTCTTAGTTCAGATATTAGACATATACAGAAATGACAAGAAAGGGGAGAGAGATTGTTTTCATCTGGGTTCCTGGCCATGTTGGCATTAGGGGAAATTCGGCTGCAGATTCTGCAGCTAAGGATGCCCTTGATGGCGACATCTCGGTTGAGCTCATCCCATTCTCAGACCTAAAATCACGCACAAATAAATATATATTACAACTGTGGCAGTCTCAATAGGATGACTTCCCGGAAAATAAATTATATAAGATATTTCCAATGTTAAAAGGATGTATTGTTTGTCCCCGGTCAAACCAAAAAGAAGAAACTGTGATGGCCCGATTGCACATTGGCCATTCTTTTATTACTCATTCCTTTTTATTGAACGGTGAGGAACCGCCAATGTGCATCGGGTGTGATAAACGTTTAACCATAGAGCATATTTTACTTACTTGTTCAGATTTTATTGAAATAAGAGAGAGCCATTTTACAGCTAAATCACTATTTCAGGATATTTTACCTGAGAAGATTTGTAACTTTTTGAAAGAAATCAATATTTTTGGAATTTGAGATCATTTTTAGTTATGTCTATGTTATACACCTTTTAAGCATGGTTTTAAAACTGTATATAGACTCATTTTAAGAAATACATATTAAAATATATGAGATGTGTATCGCCCTGATATAACCATACCGGTTGACTAGGCGTAAAACACCAACTTACTTACTTACTTACGCTTCCGGCAGACCTGAGGGATTCAACCTCCCTCCAAACTTTGAAAACTGAACTAAAAACGCATATCTTCCGCCAAGCTTTCTGATTGATTTGTACATGCTAATTGCTACCTGTCTCAAATCCATGTGTGTGTGTGTGTGTGTGTGTGTGTGTGTGTGTGTGTGTGTGTGTGTGTGTGTGTGTGTGTGTGTGTGTGTGTGTGTGTGTGTGTGTGTGTGTTAGGGGAATGGGTGGGGGCTGGGAGTGGTGGAATTATGGGTAGGCAATAATATAAAGAGATTATTTTCTTTCTTGCATATTGCCGCTTCTCATACTGCACATATACATTATATTTCTTGTGTATATATATATTTTAACTTTTTATATTCAGTTTCTAAGCCTTTGGGTATAAAATTAATTACATACAACAGGCAGACACATAAATACAAAGTTAATATGTACAGACACATTAATACAAAGTTAATATGTACACACAATGGTGTCCAAAAAGAAAAAGAAAATAGTAAGGACAGGCAGACACTCACGGCAACAACAAGAAAGGAAAAAGAAAACCAGGCACAGCGACAGCAGTAACGACAACGTGTAAAAAGAGAACAAGTAATGGGACAGTAACAACAGAAGCGGATGGGGACAGAGGAGAGGGAGGGGCAAAAAGGAGGGTGGGGGGGGGGGGGGTGATACATAGCAGTCGTGGTACTTGATGTAGGAGCACCAGAGTAGTACATGTTAACTGGCATCCGTAACTATGTAGATATGATTTGTGGATGTAGATATGGTTATACAAACAAATCTAGCCATCGTTGTGAAAAAAGGACATATAACAAAGCCATTTTGACCGAAATTAGGAATACTCTATGTTGACATAATAATGATAAATATATATTTTTCTGTCTTATGCCTTGTTGTCTGTTGTTTTTGAAATGCATGAACAAGCGGGCGTTTATTTTCTATTTTACACACACACACACGCACGCACGCACGCACGCACGCACGCACGCGCGCACACATATATATCATTAAAGTATTTTTAAAGCCCAAAATCTTGTCTCTAGCGACTATTCTAAGCGCGCGCGCGCGCGCGCGCGCGCGCACACACACACACACACACACACACACACACACACACACACACACACACACACACACACACACACACACACACACACACACACACACACACACACACATACATGTATATACACACACACGTTGCAAACGATATAATAAAGTCAAAGATTTCATCTGATTCAGTCTTTTGCATTACCAAACAGTACAAAGTCTTCTTTCAGTTTTATATTTGTTACATTTATACATTTTTAACTCACAAAGGTTTCATGCGTTAACCAAAAATGCTGTACAATATCACATCTCCAAAATAGATGGCAAATATTTTCATTGCGTGCATTACAAAAGGTGCATTTATCGTCATTTGTTGTTGAATGTGTTATTGTTCAGGCTGTAAAGCAGTATATCAAGGGTCTGGATATTGCTGTCCAAAGTAACAACTCTTTAAACACGAGAAAATCCCTAACAATGATTAGCAAAGTTCAGAAAGGAACAATAGGTTATTATGACATAAACTCGGTTTTTGTTGAATGTGTGGCGGGTGTCTGATTAATTTTGGGTAGTGTGTATGTGTCCAGTCGATGGCTGAGTATATCGGGTCGAGTGTGTGTGTGTGTGTGTGTGTGTGTGTGTGTGTGTGTGTGTGTGTGTGTGTGTGTGTGTGTGTGTGTGTGTGTGTGAGTGTGTGTGTGTGTGCGTGCGGATGCATGTGTGTTTTGAACGTTACATATGTATGTGCGGGTGTATGTCTGTGGAAGAAGCCGGGGCGGGCGAGAGGAGGAGAGAATGTAAAGGTGAGATAAATATAATATTTACGTATTTACTTAATTTTAATTTTAAATGTATCTTCTTGAGCCCATGTCAAAGAAAATCTTTCATTTTTATGCTTTGTATACTGATGAACAATAAAGATTTGTTTGTTTAGATTTGATTTAAAAACTCCTCAAGGCACAGAAAAGCTTCCTGTTCAGACGCCCTTTTCAGTCCATATACTATGTAGTATTGTGCTATTTCCAACTTGAATGTTGTTATTATAAAACAAAAGTTCTGTGACAAGTTCTTCACCCTTCACTGGACTGACTTTGCAACAAAAGCTTTTATAACCCTGTAATGTATGCCTCCAAAACTATATGTTTTTTTAAGGGCAAGCAAGGTCCATGGACATCAAATGTTCTTATAATAGGAAACATGACGGATTTTTTTTCCTTTCATTTATGGTTATTATTAAAACAAACAAAAACAAAACTAAAAAACCTATCCTGATTAGCTTTAAACCATGAATGAATTGTCGTATATCAAGTAGCCCCAATCCTCCTTTTGGATACTTTTTCTGGCAGTTTTTTTCTGCTAACCCAATCTTGTTTTCTGTTCCATGCGAAGTTAAAACCATCAGGTTCGTTGTGAAATGTATAGATCCACTGACATAATTATTATTGGACCAAATCCAAAGGACTTCAGAACTTCCATCATAAAATTCCAATCAACAGAGTCGAAAGTCTTCTCGAAGTCGATGCAAATAAGCAACCCAGGTAGATTATTATAATTTAAATAGTCAATAAGATCATATATGTCTATTACTGTCTCCCATATATATGTTTGACAAACCCAGTTTAGTCCCCCCCCCCCCTCTCTCTCTCTCTCTCTCTCTCTCTCTCTCTCTCTCTCTCTCTCTCCTCTTCTCTCTCTCTCTCTCTCTCTCTCAACTTTATGTGGTTTTTGCGGATTTTTATTAAGCGCTCGATACGGTAAGCCATACTATGCTGTGGTTAGTCCTCTCGAGAACAGAAATCGAAGGGAAGATGCTGACTATGCTCCGGGGTATGTATGCTAGTATCAAAGCATGTGCCAGGTGCAGTGGGAGTAACTTTCGGACTACTTTGAATGTCTCCAGGGCCTGAAGCAAGGCTACTTGTGCAGCCCGATTCTGTTCACTTATTTTATAAACAAACTAGCAAATGACATCACCAGAGGTGTAATTCATAGAATACAGCTTATGCCAAATCAGAATGAAATGTTCCTGATGCTGTTTGCAGACGATCTTGCTCTGTTATTGTCAACAGTCAGGGGGCTACAAAACCAGTTGAACGAAGATTTGGTCAGAAGGTCAATACAGACAAGACCAAAATAATGGTGTTTCGCAAAGGAGGCAATCTGTCCTCAAGAGAGAGCTGGTATTTGAGAGAACAAACAATTGAGATATTTGGCAAGTATAAATACCTTGGTTTCAACTTTTCGACAATGCTTAGTTATAATATAAGTACAGAGGATTTTGTTTCTCAGGCAAAGAAGGGCACGATAGAAATTTTAAAAGCTCAAAAACTTATGGATTCTACTCATGTTCAGTCTTTTTCAACTTGTTTGATGCCCAAATATAGTACTGTCTCTATTGCACGCCGCAGAAATCTCGGGCCACAGAGAAAATAAACAAATTGAGAAAGTGTATCTGTATGCTTGCGAACTGTTCATCAATGTTCCAACAGTGACACCAAATGACATGATATATGGTGAGCTGGGCTATCATTGGCGGGAGCTGCCTCAAGTATCATTTTTGTCGTGACAAAAGTTTGTTGCGACAAAAATGTGTTTGTCGCGACAAACACTGTAGTTGTCGCGACAAAAGTTGTGTTTGTTGTGACAAAAATGTGCATGTTTTTGTCGTGACAAAACTTGGACAGACTTTTGTCGCGACAAAAGCGGTATAAATATTTGCGTCACAAGCACTAGGTTCAGCTGTTGTGACGACATACTTGTGAAGGGACGGAGTTACATGAACCAATCGAAATCAGTTTTACTTATGCCTTTGATGCTTCCGCTAAAAATGGAGGGGGACAGAATAGATAGAGGTTGAAATCCGCTACTGCCGCAGGATTGAAAGACATGATGACATATTACGTACCTGAGTTATATCAAAAGCAGCACCACCGCCGAAGATGGCGTAAATGGCATAGTTTCGACCTACACAGCGCAAAAAATGGCGGCGGCATACGTGTTTATGCGGCGTCGGGCGAGGCGAAGAGAGAGGGTGTTTCGAGACCGCACGCATCCCTTAAACTTAGTGTACAAAAAACAGTTCATATTTGAGCTGGCCGAAGAAGTGTCACAGGACACTGAATAGACGATTTCCGGAAATAACAGGGGAGATAATCTGGAAGAGTGAAGCCCCTGCCGTAGGACATCATTTCAGACACGGACTACTGGCATATACAGGTCCATGATTTCAGAATGGAGGCGGCAGTCGAAAAGCGCTGGTCTGTGACAGTTTCAGACCTTCAGGCATGGACCTATACTATACTGGACTGCCAGATGGCGCTGAGCACACTTTCTCACACTTTGGCCCCCACATCTGGAACAGTCTCCCCCAAGACATCAGGCACTCTGCTACTCTCTCTTCCTTCAAAAGTCAACTCAAGACATTTCTCTTCTCAGAATATTTCAGTTAAACCACATTGTCCTTCACTCCCATCAGTCTGTACAGTGTGTGTGTGTGTATGTGTGTGTGTGTGCGTGTGTGTGTGTGTGTGTGTGTGTGTGTGTGTGTGTGTGTGTGTGTGTGTGTGTGTGTGTGTGTGTGTGTGTGTGCATCTTTTGCATAATTATGCTTGAACACTTGTCGATATATACATTTAAAAAAAAAAAATGGATAACATTTTCCATCTCGATGTACATTATGTGTGTATGCTTGTTCAGCCCTTTGAGCCGCAGGGTAGGCGCTTTACAAATTTCCGTTATTATTATTATTATTAAGCGCTAGAAACACTTTTTTTCTCTCTCTCTTTTCCGCGTACAACGGTCTTTTTGGCAGGGCCACAAGCGGTGTGTCCGTTTGGAATGGCGGACTGACTGAATCGACTGCCAGCGTTCATTATTTACACCGTGTTCTTGATTAAGAAGAAGAAATGTAAAAAGAAAATATAAAAAAATCATCGGTAGCCTCTGCTGCATCGTCAGTAGCGCTTCATGGCTTACCAGAAGCAGATCACTGCGAGCAGAGGATCGAATACAGAACCAGGAATAGCGAAGCCAGTTGCTCTATTCCATCACTCGCATCGGATTGTGGATAGCAGTCGACAATCTTCTCCAGGTATCTCACCTAAAGATTGCTTCAAATATGGTAAGTTCTGAGGTGTCGATAATTTCTCGTATAAGCTGATTTCTCGATAGATTGACAGCTCTGGGTTGTGTGTCAACGTGAAGCCAAACGTCCATCAGGACATTTGACACCAGGAGGGGAGTGTAAACAACAGAAACACAACACCCTGTTTGCATGCACTTCAGCAGCGAGTGTGTACTGTTAATTAATACAATATACACTGAATTTGTTCAGATTTAGAAGTGGTACGCTGTTAGAGAATGGCTTGAAATTCAGAAATCGCCCAGAAATAGATCTAAGGATAGATCAAAGCGTGCAACTAACTCGTAACTCATGTAAGTAAGCAGAATAATCTGCCACAGAAATCTGCATAAGCAGACCAAAACAAACATAATAACAACATATAATGCAGAATTTATTGGAGATGGGTGTAAAAAGTCACGAGGACTGACTGAAAAGTGAGTTTTATCACATTTGTCTTTCAGTATGCTTATGCGCCATTGACGTTTGATCTAGATCTAGTTTCCGAGTAACACCGTGCAGGCTTCCTCAGTGCTGATGTCGGCAAAACAATTGATCGTGTACCGAAATTTCGCCTTTTACAGACTGTAATCAAACTCACTACTGTTGATTTTTTTAATTATTATTCATTCCTTAGATATGAAGCCGCTTTATTGATTGAAATCATATAAGTGACTCAAAATGGCATTTAAAATGTCCCAGGAATTTCCGACCGGCTCCTTGGATATTACCGAAGATTTTCATATTTTAAACAGTGCTTACGTATACATTTATTCCATCCTCAAAACAAAAACATACAAGTGGCTCCCTAACACACACACACACACACACACACACACACACACACACACACGCACATGACTAGCAACAACTACAAACAAAAAGCAACTGGGCACGTCACATCGCTTGCTAATGATCATTTCACTGGCTCAGACGCTCCTTTCGTATGCGAAATTCCGACCGCTTCGAGTAATAAACAAACAAACAAAAACAAAAACAAAACAAAAAAAGAAGGTGTTTTTCCCCCCTGACACTGGACTGGCTGGGGGACGCCCGCAGGCTTTGCTCCAACGAAGGAATGTTTCAAACGTTCGCGTTGGTTTAGCAAACGGCACAAAACGGAAGCTTTCACAAAACTTGGGGAACCTACTATCAGAGCTGCATGCACCCCACAGACAGTGCTTGGCCGGCATTTCTAACGCCTTTTCTGTTTCTTTTAACAGTATCTGGCCATCTTTCCCGCGCTTTTACTGTAACCCCAACAACGCGTGCCTACTCTGCCCTACACCCGCAGGCACTTACCGAGTGCAGTCCCCTGGATTTTCGAAGATCGTCTATTCTCTTTGCCGAGAAAAGGGTCTCTAACGCCCGTCTTGCAAGTGTGTCTGGCTCTGCGATTCTACGCAACTGGAAGTTTTCAAAGCGTAGTGGTAGAACTGATCGGTGTTGATCAGTCAACAGCATGCCGTACCACCGCTACGGTGACTGACGCAGCCTGCTGCGTGTGCGGGACTGGATCAAGATGTCAACGCAAGCTGAAGCAAATCGCCAAAAGCAAAAGTTATACGCCGTGAGAGCGATTCCAAGTGTCATTGGATGCATTGATGGCACACACATCCGCATCAAAGGCCCAAACCAACAGGAACATGAATTCGTCAACCGGTAGAATTGTCATTCAATAAATGTTCAGGTAAGGCAATTTTGCTTCACAATACAATATGTGTACAGTCTTGATTTCACACACCCTTAAAATAATTACTCTCCTTTTTGGTGACATCAGCCCCAGTATGTTTATTTTAACAATCATAAATTTTATTCTTCCTTCCAGATTATTACTGTCATGATGCTGCCCCCCTATACTTGGGTACCTTTTGTACCATGTTTTCTCACATACAATTACATTTAAAAACTATGGTTTTTGTAATGTGAGCAAGTGCTCTTTATACGTTTTAACGGCAATCCCGCTCCGGTTATTAGATTCGTGTAATTTCATTACTGTACTGTTAGTAACCCGGGAACCGGAGCAGACGACGCTTTTGTTTTGAAGCGCGGCGTGTAACGTAACGCCACATGGCCTTCACACAGCCGACCAGCGATAGCCGCCAGTGCGCGCCATTTTCAAATCTGTTTTCTCCCTTAATATTTTGACCGCTTGTTTGTTTACCTACTCTTTGTTTACCTAGTCCTTTTTATGCACTAAGCCATGAGTAATATCATTTGGCATCTTAGAATGTTTATCCAACGTTTATTTAGACGCAGGATCGAGCTTAATCAGTAGCCGATGCCTCTAAAGTAAACATGGTGCTTAACGTCCACAGAAACCGTACGGCTTATTAGGGACGGGGAGAAGGGGGGAAAGGGAGTATGGAGGTGGGAGGAGAGGGAGATTATATACCTATCGCTACACTGTCACCAACAGAATGACTTCTGCACTAAGGTGGGCAGCGATGAGAGCCATTTTAATGTTTCAGTAGGAAGTGATGGACAAAGTCACACGACAGTGTCCACAAACCACAACCTTTTTGAAGAGAAAGGAGAGCCGAAGCGGTATCGAACTGAAGTCCTTCCGCTTACCAGCCTAACGCCATACCGCTAGGCCAAACCGGCTCACAATGCCTCTCTAGGTCCATTCGTTTCATAGCCGTCGTCTGCAGGGCGGGTTCTCGGTTTAGTACTAGTGAATAGTAGTGAATCGTTGTTTTGACTCGATTAAAGTAACTCTATGTCGATCAATGCTTTGTCGTATAGTATTTTGCTTAGCTGACTTCATGTTTAGTGTTTATTTTGGGTTGAAATTAACTTATTAAGTATTGTGTACTGTAGAAGCTAAGTTGTATTTATAGACTACTTGATATCACTATCAGCGCTGCTGCGACTAAAATAACGCGCCCCAGGCGAAAGTTCGCAACGATTGTTTTAGTGCTAGTCTTGGAGTGTGTCTTGCTCTCTTACAGAGCGTTGTATTGAAATTTTTATGTACCGTTTTAACCGTGGGAGCGTGTTCTTTATTCTGATGTAAGTTTTAGTGACAGTTATATTTTGTACATTGTGTTAGTTGTGATTTAGTTGTCGGAATCTGTTTATAGACAGGCGCAAGCCACGCTTCCCACTCTTGTTGTAAATAAAATAAGTCATGTGTGTACATTTTGTTTATACGGTTTAAAGATTGTAACTGTAGCTTTTATTTGATGTTTTTCATGTTTTAATTAGTTTAGTTATTGTAGAGGAAAGTGTATTTGAGCGGGCCAAGGAAACACAATTGTCAGCCATTTTGTGGTCCAGAGGGCCGATTTTATTGTAGTGATAGCGTGTGTTCCTTGCGGCCCGCGCCGTTCTCTTATCTATGCGTGCGAGTGAGGATTTTGGGGGTGCTGAGAAATTGTCTGCTGCTGAGCAAATAAAACCTGATTGCCGCCGTACGCCTGCTGTGGTCTCCATTTCGACAGACTCCGCTGCCTGGGTCACTGTCCTTCTTCGCTCCACCGCCCCATTACAACTTGGCGCTGCGAGACCAGGATGAGCGGAGCGACCCGAGACCACAGCAGGTTTCAATGACCACGGCCCAGACCGCAGCAGACAACCCAATTAAAGACGGCCAGCCACCAACACCACCGACGCCGTACCACAACTGACGACCCTGGCTAGCCACCAGCACCACCGACGTCGTACCACAACTGACGACTCCGGCTAGCCACCAGCACCACCGACGCCGCCCCACCCTCAAGAAAACTCCCAGTGGGAGTGGTTCATCCGCTCCATGCAGTCTGCTGCGTACCCTGCCGCCGGAGCAGAAACCCAGGTGGCCTTGAGCGTAAGGTGCACCGAAAAGACATGCCGGCCACCACTCCTTTTGTCGTCGACGCTGACCAGCAGTCTCCATCTCCGCGGCCAGACGTCAGTGACTCGAGTCAGACAGTGACAATGAACTGCATTTTGCCACTGCAGACTAGCTCCTGCTGCTGTTGCGGTACCAGTAGTGCAACCTGTGGTCTCCATTTTAACTGACTCCGCTGCCTGTGCCCTGTCCTTCTACGCTCCACCGCTCCATTACAGTAATATATCTTTTTGACATATAAACCAACTGAGCTTACCTACTTCTTTTTCTTTAGTTTTTGTACGTTTCTCTCTTTGTGGCCCTTTCGGCCGTATTTCATTCCATAAATTCCCATGACAGCTCTATGCTTCCTCACTTTGTTCTTCCTGTCTTCTTTCTGCTTTTTGGTCCCATTTGTATTACTTAAGTAGATAGTTCATGTGCTATCATCACACAAATTTTCAGGTTCCTTACCATGAAATACAAGTGTAACAGTATGAATGCATTAGATGTGAGAAAAACGACACAATCACTTCAACTGGCCTTGTCACCAGCATATTCTTATCTCCAGCACATTTAGATAATGTAAGGTGATGGACAGAGGTTTGTGTAAGAAATAAGTTAGCAGAGCTGGTACAGCGGTAGCATTATTTTGTGATGAGTTGACAAAGTAACTGGTTTGTTTTCAGGTCATCTGTGATGCAGATCTCAAATTTATCAATGTTGCGGCAAGATGGCCTGGGTAAAGTGCGTGATGCCAAAATCTTGAGGAATTGTCCTGTTTGCTGCCTTTGAAGGAAACGGACCTCCCCTGGATGGATTCCTCGGCGACAGTGAATATATGATTAGACCCTGGCTCATTACACCTGTACAACGTCCAACAACTCGGCCACAAAGGCGATGCAACTTTGCCCACAGTTTTACACAAACAACTGTGCAGCGAAGCACTGGTATGGCAAAACAGAGGTGGCATTGCCTCCGCTGTCGTCTGCGTCTTCAGCCACAAAAGGCATGCAAGGTTATCCTGGTTTGCTTCATGCTGCACAACTGTGTCAGACATCTCAAACTCCCGCCTCCTCCTCACGATTCTGACAACAACTGGGAAGATGATGATGCTGGTGATGAAGAAAATAATGAAAACCCATTTCTTCTCCTCTGCATACTGATCTGTCGTTTACCAATCCATCACAGCAATGCAAGTATTTGTAGTGTGTGTGTGTGTGTGTGTGTGTGTGTGTGTGTGTGTGTGTGTGTGGGGGGGGGGGGGGGGGCTTGCATGCGTGCGTGCGTGTCTGTGTGTGTGATGAAATGAGTGTATCCTTACGTCTTTGTAAGCGCTCTGGCCTCTTACGAGATGGGGACCATAAATAGTCTATTATTATTATAAAATTACCACCAGCATGTAACTGAAAGGGCAAGAACAGCAGCTGGGAATAGGAACCGAGAAAGAATCATCAATGACAACTTCTCATGAGGAAAATTGTCAAGTAACTTGCAAACGTGCTTTTGTTGCTTTCATAGTCTCTCTGACTGTGGAATGTTTAACAGAGAGGAATGTGCACATGTGCATGCATGCATGTGTGTATGCATGTCCACATGCACATGCAAGTGTGTATTTGTCTTTGTGTTTGATATATGGGCTGAGATATCTCACTAAATGACAGTTTCAAAATAAACCTTTCAGAAACCATTTTCACTTTATTTACAAAATGGTCTCAATCTAGATGAACAGTCACTGCATTAGGAATATGAATTTTGGAACTTTTTCCGAAGTGCTGAGGGCGAAAAAAGTCGTATTCAATAAGCATTAAGCAGTACATCATTCTTAACAGTAGTGAAGATTCATGTAAATTGATAGTGCTTTCTTCTAAAACTCTATCAAAGTGAAACACACACATAGAAAGAAACTTGAACAAATATATGCTTTCTAACAATTACTTTGTCTGCTGTATCCTGTTCCAGTTTCGTAATGCGCAGTACAAGTTCCTTTTTCTGTAGCTGCATGAGTTCTACTTTGGCTTGTGTCTCCAGTTCAAGATTCTTTTTCTTTAATTGTATCAGTTCCAGCCTGGCTACACTCAAGGCGATTCCAGACTTGAGCCACTTTTCTTTGAACACCTTTTCATCCTCCAGATCTGATTCTTGACCTTGCTGGTCACAAATCCTTTTTTATTCTTCGTTTTTTTGTTTTTGTTTTAAGAATGCTCCGGTGCGCTAGGCTTGATGATGCTGATGGTCTGTTGCTAATGGGCTGGTCAGCAGATGTGGACTTGCTCTTGGATGTGGTCTTCCCACTTGGATTTCTGGTGCTAACAGATGTCTGGTTATGATTCTGAAGTTGGCTGGAGCATGAAGAACGGCTGCTGCGTGCTTTCTGTGACTGGACACCATTGTGAGAAGCACGATGTTCTGAAACAGTTTTATGAAAACGTTACTTATATTTCATACACTTAAAAGTGAACAGCTTGCTGTATCATGAAGTTACAGCTTTCATGAAGAACATTCTGGAGTGTTTTTGGTGAACATTAACTTGCCACCCATACCACCTACAACATCTCTCTCTCTCTCTCTCTCTCTCTCTCTCTCTCTCTCTCTCTCTCTCTCTCTCTCTCTCTCTCTCTCTCTCTCTCTCTCTATATATATATATATATATATATATATATAATGATGATGTTTGCCATCCATAGCAATCAGCATTCCAATACAATGAAGTTTAAATCTTTGACACTGTTAGCGTTGTTGCCAATGTTGGACCTAAAAGTAATACAACACTGAATTTATATCAACGTGTTTTGTTTAACACAGATCAGCAGTTGCTGATTTATGTGTATTGTCAAAACATAAAACTGTACAGACATGATAAAAGTTTTTCTTCCTTAAACATCCAAAATCAACTTGTTGATCATTGACATTACTGATGTGTGTGGGGTGGTGGGTAGGGTGAACATAAACATGGCTGGTTTCTAATGGCCAACAGTTGCATAGCTTTAAATACTTTCTGGGACTTTACCCATTTTTTGGGCTTTCTTGTCGGGGAAAATAAATAAATTAAAACAACTCAAAAATTTTAAAAGAAAAAGGGACTTTTTTTCCCTTTGGCTTGCAAAGAAAACAAACATAGGATCTAAACCCCCGAGCATTCAAAAAATAGGGACTAAGTTCCCTTTTTTCATCCAGAAATAAAACCCGTTTAAATTACTGGGTTCTGACGGGGGAGGGGGGGGGTTTTAGATTTTGGGGGGAAATTAAAAACCCCCCCCCCCCCCCCCCCCCCCCACCCCCCCCCCCCCCCCCCCCCCCCCCCCCCCCCCCCCCCCCCCCCCCCCCCCCCCCCCCCCCCCCCCCCCACCCCCCCCCCCCCCCCCCCCCAATAAAGAAAAAGAAAAAGAAAAGAAGGGAAAAAAAGGGGTATTAGGGTGGGTGGTTTTTGGGGGGGAAAGGGGGGGTGGGGGGGGGGGGGGTAGAAAGGGTAAAAAATTAAAAAAAATTAAAGGGTAGAAAAAATTTTCATTAGGAAATAAGGGCCCCACTGGTGGTCAAGGGGAGGGGGAATAAAAATTTTTTTTTTAAAAAAAGCATTAAAACTCAAAACATTCAGGGAAAGAAAAGAGTTTTTTGTAAAAAGCTGTTTCCCCCACTCCCCCTTAAACTAAGGTAGTTTCCCTGTACATTTGTTCACATAAAATCTGTGGCATCATACCCCTTCCTGCCTGGCGGGGAAAAGAAAAGGGGAAAATGGAAATTCCGGGGTTTGTTGAGGGCTAAAAGGAACAATTTTATATAAATTTTGGGAAATTTAAATTTTTTTTTTCCCCAAAACTTTTAATAAATGTTGACAACCAGGTTACCCTTTTTGGGAGTACTGAACTTTTTCCACTTGTACTTTTTTTTTTTTTATATACTGATTTTGAACTTATTTCAAGGTCAAAACAGCATTGAAAACCCCTTTTAACTGAATTTGGGGGAAAGGGTCATAATTGATCAAGTTAAAAGTTAGAAGGGTTGTTAAAAACAAATTTCTGTGCTTTTTCACTTTTCTTAATTCAAGAGAAAAAAAATTGACACATTCCGTGACTTGACAAAAAAGGGGAGTTTTTTTTCAAGGGCACCCGAGGGCACTGCTGAGTGAAAAAACCTTTCAAAATGTGGTTTCCCCCACCACCTTCATACAGGGTTTTAAAATTCAGAAAAAACTAAATCAAGGGGAAATTAATGCCCGAAAGTACACCACAGCTGTGATTGGGAAACAAATCTGAGATTTTTTTCTTCAAAAAAAAACCCAATAAACCCTTTGGGAAAATATTATTTTTTTCTTAGAAGACCCAAACGGAATTTTAACAAAAACACCCGACTTTATTAACAAAAAGGGTGTCAACCAAGAATATTTTGCCCCTTAAAAAGGGTAAGATCTCTTTAAAGTTTTTGTGCTGCTGTT
>JABMCL010000608.1:7500-32500 GCA_018857735.1 Alviniconcha marisindica | reverse complement strand
TGTACATACGTGTTTTGCACATCGATTGGTACCAGCCCGGGTCACACAGTGGACACTGTCCACTGACCTTTTCACAGGCCGTCCCGTCCTTACAGTGACCACACGTCTGACCACAGTCCGCTCCGTACGTACCATTCTCACAGTCTGAAAACGAAAAGGCCAAACGTTTGCCTCTGTCTTGAAGACTGTACAAGTATAACTGACTTCAGGTGATGCTGGAGAAAATGAAGAATGTCTGTAGCCTATGGCCAAGTCGTCTATGAGGGGGTAGCTTAAACATTTTGGTTTTAACGAGTAGGCCGAGAGCTAGCGTGCATGCATACATTGGTGTGTGTGTGTGTGTGTGTGTGTGTGTGTGTGTGTGTGTGTGTGTGTGTGTGTGTGTGTGTGGTGTGTGTGTGTGTGTGTGTGTGTGGTGTGTGTGTGTGGTGTGTGTGGTGTGTGTGCGTTTGTGAGCGGGTGTGTGTGTCTGATTGTGAGTGTGTTTGTGTGTATGTATATATAAGTGCGCACGCACGCGCTTTGTTGTGTGGTGTGTTGTGTGTGTGTGTGTGTGTGTGTGTGTGTGTGTGTGTGTGTGTGTGTGTGTGTGTGGGGTGTGTGTGTGTGTGTGTGTGTTTGTGAGCGGGTGTGTGTGTGATTGTGAGTGTGTTTGTGTGTATGTATATATAAGTGCGCACGCGCGCGCTTGTGCGTGTGTGTGTGTGTGTGTGTGTGTGGGGTGTGTGTGTGTGTGGTGTGTGTGTTGTGTGTGTGTGTGTGTGTGTGTGTGTGTGTTGTGAGCGGGTGTGTGTGTCTGATTGTGAGTGTGTTTGTGTGTATGTATATATAAGTGCGCACGCGCGCGCTTGTGTGTGTGTGTGTGTGTGTGTGTGTGTGTGTGTGTGTGTGTTGTGTGTGTGTGTGTGTGTGTGTGTGTGTGTGTGTGTGTGTGTGTCTGTGTGTGTGTCTGTGTGTGTGTCTGTGTGTGAGTGTGTGTGTGTGTGGTGTGTGTGCGTGCGTGTATTGCTGAATGTTTGTAAATGGTGAAAGCCTGCCTGTTATATTGTTAAAGCATTGTTATATATGAAATACATTTTGTTTAAACCAAAGCCTGCCATCGGATGAATGGATTTTTTCATTACTTCATTGTCCGTTGCAGGAAATTCGGGTTGCCTTACCCGGTAAGGCACAGCAGGCGTAAGAGCTGCGCTACCCATTCCTATCTGTGTGCAGTACGTGTTTTCGTATATATATCCAAACAATGTGTTTGGGTTTTTTAAAGTGCGCACTGAGGTTGATGCATGCGATTGTACACGGGGGGCTGTACAGACACCTTAAAGGAGTCTGCAAGGGAAGCTTACTTAGATAAAAATCCCTTGCCGCGCAGAAACTCGAACCCGCGTCAGTATTGCGCCTGGCTTTTCAGTCGCACGCTGTACCAGCTGAACTATCCCCGCTCCGAATCCATTAAAAATGGGACCTATGCTCCACGCCGCTCCCATGATAATCACAAAAGACATCAGTGAAACACGCGAATGAAGTTCAGTGAAAACTGAACCGCAATCTGACATCTCCAGAGAGAATCATTGACGCAAGCGGCCATGCATGTAATCAGGCAAAAACTGCACCGAAATAAAAATGAAGGAAAACGAACTAAACAGACCTGCAGACGAAAGCAAAGCATAAAGCAGACATGAAATTATATCACCACAGTCCATGACTAAAACTGTCAAATAATTTCAAAAAGCTAAAATATTCTACATAATAATTTATGAATTATAAACTAGATATAACAGGACATTGCATCAAAGCTGTACCAAAAACATAAATTGAGCTAAACTGAGAAACATAAACAAAAAAATTAAACGAGCATAATGACAGACTACCTGTTTTGCACAGTGGCAGCTGAAATCCCGCGACACAGTCGTTACACGCTCCACTGACGACGTCACAGGCATAGTTGTTCCGGCAGTGTCCACACGACTCAGAGCAGTCCTGACCGTACTTTCCCCGCTCGCATGCTGCAATAAAAAGTGCACACAGTTCTATTCTTGCCGTGACCGACATTCCAAGGCATCAGGCAAATCAAAATTCATACAATAAAATATCACCACAACCACACACACACACACACACACACACACACACACACACACACACACACACACACACACACACACACACACAAACACACACACACATCAGGCAAGTCAAATTCATACAATAAAAATCACCACACACACACACACACCACACACACACACACACACACACACACACACACCACACACACACAAATCATGCACAGTCAAAATTCATACAATAAAATATCACACACACACACACACACACACACACACACACACACACACACACACACACACACACACACACACATACCATCTACCATCTACCATCCTTTTAAATGAGAGGAAAGCGTTTACCAAGACGTTGTTTCGAAGTTTTGAGTCTGCTTTAAATTCGTAACAAAGGCCCTTCAAAAATCTGTTGCTACATAGGTCTACATACATACGCTGCCCACATCTGTTCCCTGACTTCCCAGGGGGACACCTGTCGCAATTCCCGGTCCTCTTGTCACACGCCGTGTCGTTGTAACATTGCCACGTGCAGCTGGTACAGCTTATAGAAGACGAATACCGCTTGTAGAAGCCGTCAAGACATTCTGTGAGAAACACCTTGAGGTTTAGCAAGTGCACACTATTTCTACAAGTACACATTGAAAAACAAAAACAACAATAAAAAGCACCAACGCAAGACAATATTTTAAAATCAAAATATGAAAAGTCCCAAATTACAAGCTTAAAAATTGCTCAAGGCATCTGTCTACTGAACAAATTTGATCGTAGATTAAAGCTGTTATATATATTTCAAAAGCGGTCGACCTCTTTAAAAACGAGAAAAATATAACTTTGGTGTCAGCTTTCTTCCTTACATTCCTTATATTACATGCCGAATCATAGTCACGAAAAACATTGTGGTAAATTATCCATGGAGGTAAATTTAAGGGGGGAAAAACAACTTTTAGTTTTACTTTTCCAGCACCGCTGTTACCTTAAAACACGACCAATGTGACTGAAACTGGTATGTTATTGTGTGACAGATGTTGCTTTGATGGCGTCCTAAAACAGTGAAGCGTCCTTCCGGCCAGTCTGACGACACAGAGACGGGACTTTTCTTGTCAATCAAAAACGAGCCGATCCAAGTCTCTTAATCCTTTCTGGTTCTTTCAGGCAACTTCCTTTCTCTAGCGGTCATTTTCAGACGTAGAGTGATGCGCACCATGAACAATCAACAGTCGATAATTATCACAACAGCGAAATGACTTCAAACCATAATAATACGAAGAAGAAGAGGAAGAAAAATAAATCAGACTCTGACTTGTGAACTGATCATGAATTTTGTTTCGCCCTGATATGATATACTTTCGCGGCAAAACTGGGGGTCCTTTGAACTGTTGAAAGTAAGTGGCAGTCAAGTGATTTATCGTCATTCTAAATCGCATGGTGTCTACTCCACCTTTGGGTTGACAGTCGCAAATTCCACGATCTCTTTTTCAACCATTTAAAAAAAAAAACTTTTCTTCCATGAATCCTCTCCTGCCGGTACACGAAAACAAAAAACTGACTGAAAAGCCCAAAGACTCAAAGAGCAATCTGGCTCGGTCGTGCTAGAAACATGACCTACCGGTGCATGAAGGCGCTGTCAGAAACATGACCCACGGCGCATGAAGGCGGTGTCAAAAGGATGCATAACCTACTGGCGCATGAAGGCTGAGCTAGAAACATGACCTACCGGTACATTCAATTCATTTTTTTTTTAAAAATTATCCCCCAAAGGGGCAATTTTGGCGGTGTTAGAAACATGACCTACCGGTACATGAAGGCGCTGTCAGAAACATGACCTGCCGGTGCAAGAAGGCGGTGTCAGAAACATGACCTACCGGTGCATGAAGGCGGTGTCAGAAACATGACCTACCGGTACATGAAGGCGCTGTCAGAAACATGACCTACCGGTGCATGAGGGCGGCGCCAGAAACATGACCTACTGGTGCATGAAGGCGGTGTCAGAAGCATGACCTACCGGTGCACGAAGGCAGTGCCAGAAACATGACCTGCCGGTGCATGAAGGCGGTGTCAGAAACATGACCTACCGGTGCATGAAAGCGATGTCAGAAACATGACCTACCGGAGCATGATGGCGGGGTCAGGTTGGAGTGGCACGCCGAGCACAGCCCCGAGTCCTGATCACATCGCTGACACCAGCCTGATGGAGAGCAAGTCTCAGAGCACTTGTCTCCGTGATAACCGTCCTTACAACCTGAAATACAGAGGTGTTTTCTACACAGTCATGGACGACGCAGTCCCACTGATGTAATGACACTGGGACAAATGGCCTCCGCTCTGCGAGTAAGCGAATACAGAGCCGATTCAACACATAGAGTAATGTCAAATTAAAACAGAGCGGTCGTTTCCTGTTTAAAGACAAAAGGTCAGTCATCATTACAGAACTTATTATCAACATGAAATAGTACAAAGCTGTAAGAGAACACAACATATTATAACACTGTCTTGAGAAACTTCTGTGATTCTGTATTGGCTGGGAAAAGGGGACGCACTTCAGCTACACGCATAACAAATTGCTACTTATCGAGGGATTTATGAAGAGAAAAATAGAACTGGACGTTATCAACCACTTGGCATGCCTGTGTCTCGGAGCAAAAAACAAACAAACAAATTGACAAAGCTAAAAACACCCCAAAAAGGTGAAAAGAACAGTTATTTTAGTCAAGCACTAGAAAACACGCTCAAAGTTCCAGGCAAAAGCCCTTTTGAAGCAGGAAACAGAGCGATGTGGCTGCCTATGCCCCAGGACGGGCGAGAGCCTATGCATGTACGTAAAAACAGACAGATGATACACTAATAGTAGTAACTTGGTGTTTTACGCCCAGGCAACCATAGATGATACACTAACAATACACTTACTGTATACACTATACACTGATAATAAACTAACTATACACAACAAACGACGAGAGCAGTGAAACTCGATCTACTTATCTTTCAGTTGATCAAGAAGTTATCTTTCTCGTTGACTTTTTAAATATTTGTTTTACAAAGATCACGAAGTTGTTTCATTCCCCCCCCCCTCATCCCACGAAGATGACAGACCACGGCAAGTCTGTTTATAATAATAATAATGTACTCTTCACACACACACACACACACACACACACACACACACACACACACACACACACACACAACACACACACACACACTACACGCACGCACGCACGCACGCAGAGAGAAGAGAGAGAGAGAGAGAGAGAGAGAGAGAGAGAGAGAGAGAAGAGAAGACGACGAGGAGAGCAGAGACAGAGAGAGGAGAGGAGAGAGAGAGAGAGACAGACAGACAGACAGACAGACAGACAGACAGACAGGCAGACAGGCAGGCAGGCAGGCAGACAGACAGACAGACAGACAGACACGGAGACGGAGACGGAGAGAGAGAGAGAGAGAGAGAGAGAGAGAGAGAGAGAGAGAGAGAGAGAGAGAGAGAGAGTAAATAGGGCAGCTTGAAGATGTGAGTGTCTTTGATGATCTAATTTGGCATAGGAGACTTTCAGACAGACAGTGCAGCACAAGAAAAAATCTCTGACAAAGTGAGTGCGTGCGCACAGAGGGAAGATAGAAAATGGAAGTATCACGAGGCAGTTTTAGCACAGGGAAACGAGTTTGTACTGTATTCATGAATCAATGGGCAGCCAGTGGAGGGAAGCAAGATGAGGAGAAATATGGTCAGTCTTGGGAACTCTCACGACAAGATGGGCAGCCTTGTTTTGAACTTTTTGTAGTTTGTTTAAGAGATACTGAGGACAGCCAGACTGGAGAGAATTGCAGTAGTCAAGGCATGAAAGAATAAAGGCAGAAACAAGAATTTTTGTGGCATCTGTGAATAGAAGATGACGGAAGGAACTATTGCGGCGGAGTTCAAAATTGGCTGAGCGTACCAGGTTTGAGATGCGAGTTTTCATAGTTAAGTGAGTCAAGTGTAACAACAAGGTTCTTGACAGAGTCAGACATGGGAACAGATGTACTACCTACAGTCATAGTCTGGGAAGGAGTAAGAGAGAGACCTAGGCTCTCTACCAGAGATAGAATCATCGCTTTGGTCTTGTAATTGAGTTTAAGTTTGTTTACTGTTGTTGATCGCTTTCATATAGCGCTATTCTCCGCTCTCGAGCAGAATCACGCGCGTGTATTTGAATATCCACCGAAGTGGTGTACTTACAGCGCTGGCATGGCTGGTGCCACATGAAACTGCTGCCATCTCGGCGCGTTCTGTGTAAACTATACAACCATGCAACATGTCACTTCATGCAAAGCCACATACGTGAGGTGCATGCGTATTTAGCTGTAACCTGCCACCTGCACTTGTGGCAGAATGACCGGGGTCCTTTACGTGCTTCTGCGGTAACACGGGGGTGGAACGGATACCGAAATAAGAGTCATCAGCGAAAGTTGACCCTGGAGAAGAAAATTCTCCCGCCGCTCCTGCAGGGATTCGAACCTGCGACCTTTCGATCACGAATCCGGCGCTCTAACCACTGAGCTATCCCCGCTCCCCATCCAGGATTTGACGTCATCAATACACTTGACTGATGAAGGGCCGGGGATTTCTGGAGTTGAGAGTCATCGACGTGTGAGTGGTGAAGGACGGAGTGCTTTTCAATGACAGTGGAAAGAGAAGCAGTGTAAAGAACAAAGATTACAGGTCCAAGGACTGATCCTTGCGGAACACCGAAAGAGGTGTGAGCTGGCTCAGAGGTGTGGTAGTGGATACTAACAGACTGGGTGCAGTTTGTAAGGTATGACGAAATCCATTTTAAAGCCGTGCCTTCTGAGGTCCGTGGAGTAATATGCCATGATCTATCGTATTGAAGGCTGTTGACAAGTCCAAAAGAGCGAGCAGAGAAAATTTCCAGCATCTAAAGAAAGGAGGAGGTCATTGACTATTTTCAGAAGTGCAGTTTGGGTGATATGTCCAGGTCGATAAGCAAACTGACAGCGACCTTAGAAGTTGTTTGCAGAGAGATATTCAGAGAGCTAAGAAAGAACCAAATTTTCAATGATCTTGGAGACAAAACGATAGATTAGAGACAGGGAGGTAGTTCTTTAGTTACTTCGGATCAAGAGAGTTTTTTTTCTTCAGAAGAGGTGTAATAAGAGCGGTTTTGAAAACTTCAGGAAAGACGCCAGAGGACAGGGAGGAATTGATGAGAGCAGTGAGAGAAGGAAGGAGAGTATCGATCAGAGACATTTTAAAACAAGAGGGATCAAGTTGGCAGGTTTTGGGGGCTGACTTCAAGATGAAACTCTTAAAGACAGACTCAGAAACAGGCTGGAAAGTGCAGAGGGGGACGCCATCAAATGGATCTGTCAAAGACCGAGAGCTGGGGTATACAGACTGAGAATCAAGTTCTCGTCTGATTTTAATGGTTTTCTTTTTATCAAGGAAGAAGTTAGAGAACAGTTCTGGGAGATGAGGCAGTGGGAAGAAAGTCGGCACATGAGTTAATTTTGTCTTAGAGAGGAGACTGTGATACTGTAATGTTCTTTATTAAGCACACGCATAGATGCAATTGCATTCATTAACATAAACAGGGGAATGAGGGAATAAGGGAAGAGGAAAAGGGAAAGTAAAAGAGAGAGAGAGAGAGAGAGAGAGAGAGAGAGAGAGAGAGAGAGAGAGAGAGAGAGAGAGAGAGAGAGAGAGAGAGAGAGAGAGAGAATTACAATATCATAGTAACGAATAAAGAAAAGCGACAGAATAGGGACTATCTCACTACGTGTAAAACAAGATCACATCTAACAAGATTGGAAGCTAAGCGATGGTGCATTATACACACCTAACCAAAATCAAAGCACATCACACACACCCAGAAGCATATAATTGTTCAGAAGGAATCACGAGATCTTTCAGATATTGCGGGGCTTTGCCCTGAACAACCTTTTGCATTAGAACACATTTGTTGAACAATAGTTGTTTGTCTACAGGGAGTAGCTTGAGAGCATAGCACGTTTGTTTGTAGTCTATATTAGGAATTGTCATCAAGAATTTTACGGCACGTTTGTGGAGAGAATACAGTTGCTTCATGTGCACACAGGCACATCCACCTCATGCATTTGAAACATAGTTCGTATGCGACATAATTTGTGCAAAGAAGAAGGCTAATTTTGAGTTATGGCTGACAATTTGGCTCAGCTTCGAAAGAAGAAAAATATTTCTAGAAACAGTTCTGCAAATGTTGTTAATATGCGTTTGCCACTTTAGCTGCTCGCCTACAGTTACTTGAAGTAGGCGATGTTTTGAACCTTGCTCTGTTGGCGTGGTCTCGAACTTTAGATTTAAAGGGAGCTGTTTTTTCTGGTGTTTTTGTTTCGGCGCCATCCGATTTCTACAACACCATCCAGAGACCTGATTTAGACTTTGTTGTAAATCCCTACGTATATTATCTATGTTGTATTAAGGGTGCCGTCATCAGCAAATAAATCACATTGGACTGACGCACGTGTAAGACACAGGGGCAAGTCATTACTAAAGATGCAAAACAGAAGCGGGCCTAGGATCGACCCTTGAGGCACTCCACTTTTTATAGACGTTTCTTGGGAGTACGTGCCATTTACAAGTACGCTTTGTAGACGATCCTGTAAGTAAGATCGTAACAAAGCTATACTTGCGATGCTGAAGTTGTACGTGGATATTTTTTTCTCAGTAAAATATCGTGACGAACCAGGTCAAACGCCTAGCGAAAATCGAGAAATATAGCACTTGACATTTGACGATTATTAAAAGCTGAGAGCCAAGTATCAGTTAAACGGGTAACCGTAGTTTGACAAGAATGCCCACATCGGAAGCCAGACTGAAAGGAATGGAAAAGCTGGTGTGTTTCTAAAAGAATTTGTCAAATGTTTATGAATATATATGTCTTTCTAGTGGGTTTGTGAGAACAGACAGGATCGAGATAGGGCGGTAGTCGTTCAGATCAGTGGAGATAGTTTTTGTTTTAGGGAGTGGAATTACTTAGCTGTCTTGAATACGGTTGGAAAAACATTCTTTTGTATGCATAAGTTATAAATATATGTAAGTGTCTCAGCTATGTAAGGAATGGCAATTTTTAGAAGTTTGACACTAATACCATCACATCGAGAGAGAGAGAGAGAGAGAGAGAGAGAGAGAGAGAGAGAGAGAGAGAGAGAGAGAGAGAGAGAGAGAGAGAGAGAGAGAGAGTGTTATTATATTTACTCTAAGGGCATAAATGTATTTAACAATTTTACAACTGAACAGGATACATACACAACTCCAGATATATTGTAGTAAATGCCTACTTGCTGGAACACCAACACAAAATATATCTTCGTCGTTGCCTCTTTAAGGCATAGCTGTTTTTCTTCTCATAATACAAGCAAAATCATGCTTACCGTCACATTTGCCGGTGAGTTTGTTGCAGCTGTAACTCATGGCACAGTAATAGCTGCACTGGAGACATTGAGCGCCTTGCTCGTAATAGCCATCTTGACACTCTGAAATTTCAGGAGATTCTCATACGGATTCTTTATTCACCAAGTTCTACAACAAGGAAAGTGTCTCGAAAAGCGGTAAGCTTACAAACATAGGCAAACGACAACACTGACATACATCAACTAGCATAGTTAGAGGTATACACCAATCCGCACCGACAAAACACACACACGCACATACACACCTGCGCACGCACACACACACACACACACACACACACACACACACACACACACACACACACACACACACACACACACACACACACACACACACACACACACACACTCACACACACGCACGCGCTCGTGCGCGCACGAACACACACACGCACGCACGCGCGCGCGCGCGCACACACACACACACATACACCACACACAAATGTTCCAATTTAAATATAGTCCTACTAAGTAAAGGTTCAGCACACACACACACGCACGCACGCACGCACGCACACACACACATCCGAACGTCGACAAATTCATACACTCAAACATCCCCCCCCCCCCCCCCACACACACACACACAAACAAGCATCGTAATTATTTTTGGGCTACATCTGTAGCAGTGTTTGGTCGTAGCCTATGCGAAGATGCCGGGGAACCGAGGGGGGTGAGAAAGGGGGGGGGGGGGGAGGAATGGACTTAAATGGACAACTCTAACTGAATACCAGACACCGGTCATCTCTGTTAGCGTAGCAGCACCAAGTATTCTACATACTTTATTTTTTTAACCCCTGCTGTGTTAATTAAAAAAATGAACACGTGGCGCATGCATAAGTGTTCGCTTCGCCAAAGAACTGTACTTGAATTTGTGTGTGCTAACAACTGACCCCTGTCGACCCAATAAATCGCCGCCAACAAAGACAAATACTGACGAACAATGTCTATCTCGGACTCCCGCTCTTCTTACCGAACCAAAAGAAATAAAAGTTTAAAGGCTTTAATCTGTCGCCTTCAAATCATACAAAGCAAATGCTCCAAATACAATCCTTATTCTTACACTCGACATTCACTCTGAATTCTAAATCGTACACCACCCTCCCCAGTCCATCTGTCATTCACCTTAACCTACCCGCAAATCCTACTTCCAACCCAACAACACATCGTCTGTCGCCTGCACAAACTATCTTAGGCTACAGATTAAAAACAACGATAGCAACAAAACACGTTTATTGTACGTGGAGCCGGTACAGCCTGCCTACTCCTCGCAGCCCCCACAACCCCCACAGGAAATAAAATGATCTCTGGGGAAACCCGCGTAAAAGCTGGCCTGACCGCTTCGTTCTTGTGTCATGGGGCTTAACGTCCACATAAACTTCATACAATTTAATAGGGACGGGGAAGGGAGGGGTAGGTACCTAGGTTCAGAACCTCGTCCCAAACGTTCTAAGACCCACAAACGCGTGACCTACCACAACCAGGACAATACATAATTATTAAGGTGGTGGGGAACTCGCAAGTGCAAAGCAACTCATAATACATTGCAACTGACTGTTTCAACCGTTGCAGGGAATAAAGTCGCAAAATCGCTCTGTTTATACTGCTGCCTAGTAACTGTTACCGAAAAGAGCGCGGATAGTCGCAGACAAAATAGAGGACAACTTGCCGAAGCAAAAGAATACCCCAAACCAAGCGCAGTTGCAGCGACAAGTTTCCGAATAACTGAACAAACTTTAGTCGGTAAATGACATAGCACATCAACTAATAGTTTTTAGAATCTGAGCTCTAGAAATAAGCATTTCAATGGGAAATATCAAAACTGTTGACGGGATTACGTGGAACTTTCGTCACAGTTCTGTTGTATACAATCGTCCACGAGGCCACAGATGATTAGAAACGCTTGTTATTGCCTGTTCCATACGAAAAGAAAACTAAACAGGCTACATACACGAACAAATTCAGGTTAGTTAGCAATTGTGTCACACACCAAGAAAACCAAACGAAACAAGCAAACACTAGGAAAATGAATGACTGATGGACTGCTTCCAGCGGGCATGATCTATAACGAGTACGAGTGCAGTACGTGCCATAGTGTACTACTATTTGTACAGCCCTCCGCTGGATCTCCTCTCATTAGCTCTTGCCAAGTTTAATGTGATGGGGATCTCGCAGGCGGTATGTATTTTCCAAACACGATCTGACAAACGTGTTGTAAACTTGTAGGCCCTATTCTCTACTGATTCGGCGCCTTTTTGGAAGGTTCGAGGTCCAACTCTCACACACACACACACACACACACACACACACACACACACACACACACACACACACACACACACACACACACACACACACTAACACTAACACTAACACTAACACTAATACTAACACAAGAAAGACAGAAAGAAAAAAATCCTCTGCCGGTTACCTGTGCACGACGGAGAGGCAAAACCAGCTTTACACCGTGTACAAGTCTGTCCGTACTGAGTACACTGAGCACATCCTGGGCTCAGATCAGAACATGCAAGTTGGCACTTGTTTCCACGATACCCCGGTTTGCAAGCTGTAGACAAGACAAGAATATTGGAGGTTACTCAGGCAAAGTTCTGTGCTGTTCAGAATGACAACTGAGCACAACAAACAAACAAAAAGAAGTAACAACAAAACAAACAAAAACAGCAAAACAAGAGAACACACACACACACACACACACACACACACACACACACACACACACACACACACACACACACACACACACACACACACACACACACACACACACACACACACACACACACACACACACACACACACACACGCAAGCTGCATAACTCGGAAGTTTTGTCTGTTCACAGTTTAAGAGTGCGTAACAACATACAGGTAAATATATCTTGGATATCCCATGCTCTGCCAGGATGCTTGTAAACAGTCAGGTTCTCATCTATTCTTAGTAATGTTTCCTTCTCCATCTACTTTTAACACCTCACGTTAGGTGTAAGCGTCTTAGAAACACTCTTTTATATTACATGTGTGTGTGTGTGTGTGTGTGTGTGTGTGTGTGTGTGTGTGTGTGTGTGTGTGTGTGTGTGTGTGTGTGTGTGTGTGTGTGTGTGTGTGTGTGGTGTGTGTTGTGTGTGTGTGTGTGTGTGTGTGTGTGGTGTGCGTGCGTGTGTGTGTGTATTTGTGCGTGTGTGTGTGTATGGGGTGTGTGTGTGTGTGTGTGTGTGTGTGTGTGTGTGTGTGTGTGTGTGTGTGTGTGTGTGTGTGTGTTTGTGTGTGTGTGTGTGTGTGTGTGTGTGTGTGTGTGTGTGTGTGTGTGTGTGTGTGTGGTGTGTGTGTGTGTGTGTGTGTGTGTGTGTGTGTGTGTGTTGTGTGTGTGTGTGTGTGTGTGTGTGTGTGTGTGTGTGTGTGTGTGTGTGCAAGCTCTGCTACGCTACTCACCATCACAGTAGCCGTTAACACGTTGACATGTCCTGTCACAGCTGGCGCTGCAGGATTGTTGGCAGCGATACTGTCCATAAAATCCCGCTTTGCAACCTGCATAATTAACAAATTGAAAAACATGGTTAACACCGATGAACACTGACCAGCCAAAATGAAGTTACCACCCCAGTTGAGTACGTCAAGCGATAAAATACAATGTCACAATATGTCAAAATGTCATACTAAGAAAACTGTCCTTTCAACGGGCCAAGTGTGCACAAAACTGAAATAAGCTTGGCCATTATGTTTTTAAAATTTTCTTATTGCTATCTGGAGTGTAGTCTACAAAATATAATCAGGCCAGTATTTAACAGTAGGCCTATTAAGATGCACAGTTTAGTGGAGCTCTGCTGACTGTGTTCCTTAGTAAAATCTTTGACCAAGTCGGAGGCAGTGAATGATCCGCAGATATGGGGTTATTCAACTTTGAAGATCGGGAACTGGGAATCGAAGACTGACGCCTTGTTCTCCTCTCCACCCTCCTCCCTTCCCTTCCCCCCTCTGTCTCCTTCCCCGGTCTCTGATGTTCAAGCTCTCGCAGTTGAAACTTTGGGTTTTGCCGCTAGCAATCGCTGGATTCGCCTTGTGACGTATGTCTGGCCACGCGTCACCCCACAGGTATAAAAGGAGCACGATTTTGATGTTGCCCACCCGTCCCTAATAAGCCTTATGGTTTCTGTGGACGTTAAGCACCATGTTTACTTATGTTCGACACAGAGTCAAGAGGAGGGAGGTGAGCTGGACTCTCACGAAGAAGCTAGCCCAGAAGAGATCAAGAGCAGAGAGGTGGTGCTGGGCTAGAGAGTTGGGCTTCTTTTGCTTCAGTTGTTTCCCAACGGCGGAGCTACGGACATTGTCTTTGTGACTGTTCTGCATAGCAGTTGGGACAGCAATTGCGTGGTGCAGTGGTCGCTGCGCAATGCCGGACGGACATTGCCTTAACATTCTGTTGTTCTGGCGGCGGTCCACGGCAGCCTTGGTCTTCCGGGTGGCGCCTGTTTCGAGGTTTCACTCTTCTGTCCCCCTTTTTCCCACTCGTCCCCGTCCCTAATAGGCCTTCTCGCCTCCGTGGACGTTAAGAACAAAGTCAGTCAGTCAGTCAGTCATGTTCGACAGAGTTGTTGTCAGTCGGGTTCCGAAAGGTAGAAGGATTTGACCCGTACACAACTCTCCCACCTTGTGGGACTCAGAAAAAATTCTTAACAGCCATGACTGAGAATAGGCCTATTTCCGGACATGGGTTAGGTAGCACTACTAGAACTCAGTTTATTTTTCGGGCGCGCGCGCGCACACACACACACACACACACACACACACACACACACACACACACACACACACACACACACACACACACACACACACATAAACACACACACAACCACGCACGCACGCGCGCACGCACACACGCACACACACGCACGCACCTGATTGTAACGCATGCCACAGTTGTATGGCAGCATACTGTCTGTATATTGCTATCTGGTACCGGAGCTGACTTTGCTGATTTGGCTGTCTAGAATAGAACGAAAGAGGACTTGGACAGCGTGAGTTTCAATTATGGGATTCTGTAGCATTTGCCGGACGGAAGCAGGTGATTTTCCAGATGAAGAGCGTGTTCTGTGTCTCTTTTCGCTCTTGTCCGCTTAGCGTCGGTCTCTTCAAAGATTTCCTGAAGTTACAAGTCAGGTTTGAAGCAAGTCAGGTTTCAAGTAGTGCTTTTCGGAGGGAGAGTAAAATGCATTGTGACTTGCAGGCTACTGGCACTGAAGTTGACTGCTCTAAAAGTTTACAACCGGAAGGAATCATTCAGGTAAACCCTAAGTACGTACTTGTTTTTGTTAGAAAGCTAGAAAGTTTTCTACTAACCGTACACTAGTCATCTGACTTGTTTTCCTTTTCCCGTTCAGGCGTTCTGTGTTCCGTCTCTGCAAGCGCAATGTGTGTATACTCCACAGCATGCACACAGCTGCACTCGCTCGCTGGTTACTAACTTTACAAATAACCGTTATTATATCAGTCGGTAAAGATATCACAGATTATTTGTTTTATTTGTGTTGATGTGGCAGATACCTGTTTCCTTTGTAAATACGTGCAATGTTGAAAATAAAGTCCGTAGTGCTTCTACGAGAGCGGCGAGAAATGTTGTTTTGACATGTTTGAACATGTGGGAAGTCATCATCTTTAAAGTAGCACTCTGTTGATGACCCGCCCAACTTGCCACCACAAGCACAAATCATTTCGAGTTGCTGTGTTGTCAGCACTGGCCCAAAATAGAAACAAAGCCATATATTTATTCGCATTAGCAGTAGCAACAAGACACAGGAACACATATAAAAAAGCGTTATGTCTTATGCCGCCAGCATTAAAGTCCTGCACTGCAAGCCCCAGTGTACGGGCAGCCCTGGGATGCCATTGTCTAACCCTTGTCCCATATACAGGTCAACGTTATCGCTCGCTGTCATTATCATCGCCACCCAGTTCTTTCATCACCGCCCTGCGTCAACAAAACATCTTGTTCAAAACCCCAACATCCTTCATGCTGTCTAGTCAGTCAGCCAGCCTTCCTGACCATTATCCGACAATCCCTTCGGACACGAGGAACTACTGTCTACAACTGACGATGGTGGTGGACAACGATGAAACTGGGATTTGTGTACCCAATTTTTAGTGTGTCTACATGAGAGTATAAGTTTATATGGAACTGAAAATCAGCTCGACATTTAATATTAGCCTATCAGCTGAATTCTTCTTCTTCTTCTTTGGATTTTTTTCCTCACATTTGTTTGTAACCAGGGAGATCAGTGGACTCCATCATTCTCATTCATTTGATGGTTCAGTGTGTGCAGTTCCTGGAAAGGTTTTCAATCCCCTCTCTCTCTCTCTCTTTCTCTACCCCCCCCCCCCCTCTGTTTTTATTTTTCCCTCTTTTGCTTTGACCATAGGGACGGGCAGAACCTCCTTCAAGGGGGTGTGGAGGTGGGGGGACAGCGAAGCATTTGTGACCCCGAACATAACTTCGTCGCAGTTCGTCGAACTGCCTGGAGCAGGCTGGCGAAGTAACAGTTGCCCAAATGCACAGAGGCTGTTGTTGTTGTCAATGAACTGTGTATATATATCAACAATGAAAGATAGACAAGCGACTTCACTGGTTTGAAACGAAACGGATCGGGCTGTTTCTTAGCCTTAAAAGGTAACAGAAGCACCAGAAGCAGGCCTAGTAGATAGGTCTACTTTCTGATTTGTCATCAGCATATACAAGTAATTCATTAGGTTTACTGATGCATACCTACCCGGTATTTGAACCGTGGTGTTACTGGGAAGGCAATGAAGTCAAGGGTATGTTTGATAGGGAACATTTCCTTTTAGAGTGTGAGAAAAAGAAGAAAATCGGAGTTTTGTTTGCTGTTGTAGGATGTGATTAATATCCGCAACTGATCGTGGGGTAGGTTTTGCCTGTGGGTTCTGGAGGATATCTGCCACGTCGTGTGGGAGTCCTAGTGCTGTCACATTCTGTACAAGCCCTGTCACACGCTCCATTGCAGACATCAAGTAATATATTCTAAACAAGCCCTGTCACATGCTCCATTGCGGATATTAAGTAATATATTCTATACAAGCCCTGCCACACGCTCCATTGCCGATTTCAAGTAATATATTCTATACAAGCCCTGTCACATGCTCCATTGCCAACATCAAGTAACATATTCTATAGAAGCCCTGTCACACGCTCCATTGCAGACATCAAATAATACAAGCCCTGTCAAAGGCTCCATTGCAGACATCAAGTAATATATTCTGTTAGTGACATACTTGTGCATACGTTCGTTGTCTTGTCACATCCTCCTTGACAATGCCAGTCACAGTTCTGGTCACAGTTGTTCCCATGGAAGCCTTCCTTGCACGCTACAAAGAGAAACAGCACACCCAAATGAAAGCAATAATGTGTAACAGGATCACTATGCCAATTAAATGTCTCAGGATATAATTATTATGATTATTATTGTTGCTACACAACTCTGCATCATCAAAAGATTACAACCATCTCGTCCGCACACTTGAAACAGGCAATTCATTTGGACGAATACCAACAGTTAATAATGCACTTATCCGGTTGCGGTTCTGATGTATTGATTCACTGGAGTGTTCGCAAGAATCTAAAAAAAAATCTTACTCCGGCGCTAAGAGAAACCCCTGTTTTAAATGATTTTGTTGTTGTAATGTCTTACGACTGAAATCTCTTGTTCGTCTCGTTTTTTGATGTGTCATGCCATCATCATCACTCCCTTCAATTCTTCATTCAAAGTTTATCGCATGTATTAGCTTCCTGTCTCCTGAACTCTTTATACCGGCTCTTTGATACGCTAGGACCCACAACACACACACACACACACACACACACACACACACACACACACACACACACACACACACACACACACACACACACACACACACACACACACACACACACGCGCGCGCGCACACACACACACACACACACACACACACACACACACACACACACACACACACCACACACACACACACACACACACACACACACACACACACACACACACACATATATACTCCTGAAAACTGGTCAAAACTGTGACATAAAGGGTAAAAATTCAACGTGTGAATTTTTCAATGTTATTATTTGGAAATGAAAGCTTGACATCTCTTGTGTACATAAATATAAGACATAAATTGACAAGGTGACTTGAACTTGGTTAATTGTGCATCATGTTACGTCATAGGTCAGTCTGTCGCATGTTACAGAAGACACCAGAAATGCATGAACAGCCTTTTTTTCTTCTTCTTTTTGTGGATTATACAATATTTCCTAATTAATGAAGGAATATCTGTCACTTCTGACAATTTTATTTCAAACGTTTGGCTTTTTTAATCTTTCCTGCCTCCTTAACGATTTTGCTTTAAAATGCCTTCTTCGAAGTACAGACATGCACGAAATAGAAAACACATCTCTTTTCCTTAGTTTTCTTTTTCAAAGTAATTTGGGGGGGGGGGGGGGGGGGGGGGGGGGGGGTGATGTGTTGCACTACTTTGTTCTGAACTTTCAGTATTTCTGAAGATCTAGTAGAAACGATTGTGGCATAGCAATGAACATAGCAAAATGATATTTCTGAATACTCCGGCTGATGATGATGCATCACCATACAAAGTTTGATCGATCAGAGATATTGGCCCAGCAAACATTCACTCAAGTTCAGAACCTTCACTGTGACCTTGACCTTAAATACTGCAAAGCAACCTTTTCAAAAGACACTCCAACTTATGAACATTCACTGTCAAACTAAGTTGGTCGCCAAAAAATCAGCAGTTCAGAACATATAATAGATATAGTAATGATTTCATTGTATGAACCCAAACTCAGTTACTGTGACCTTGACCTTGACGATAGCAACCCATTCTCGCACATGACACTCTAGCTTATAATGATGTATCACCATACTGTGTTTGGTTACAAAAGGTTCAGCGATTCATAAAATATCATCCAAACTAACATTAATTGAAACGTTTAACCTTGGCTGTGACATTGACCTTGAACACAGCAATCCAATATTTTCACTGGACACTTCTTTGCTTATGATGATCTACCATCAAATTGAGTTTGCTTGGTAGGGGTGAGAGGAAGAGGCTTGAGGAGTGTGTGTGTGTGTGGGTGTGTGGATGGGAGATATTGTTACATTTATTCATGTGTGTGTGTGTGTGTGTGTGGGAGGGGGGTAGGGGTGAGAAGAGGTTTGAGGAGTGTGTGTGTGTGTGTGTGTGTGTGTGTGTGTGTGTGTGTGTGTGTGTGTGTGTGTGTGTGTGTGTGTGTGTGTGTGTGTGTGTGTGTGTGTGTGTGTGTGTGTGTGTGTGTGTGTGTGTGTGTGTGTGTGTGTGGATGGGAGAGATTGTTACATTTATTCATTCATTATCTTTCCTCCTGGTTTTGTGTAACATTGTTCGTTGCAGTTAAAGTGTTTTGTGATTCCGAAGAGTAGGTGCTCTAGAAATCTCTCATTATTATTATTATTGTTGTTTCGATCTACCATCCAGTGGAATACTGCAGATGAAGAAACTAAGGTTCCGTATCTGCTGGAAGACCAGAGCTATCAAATATTTTCTTTTTAAAGCGTGGAATGGGTCAGAACATAGCCATGTATGCTCCGCCTACTGCCAGGAATGTCCCTTTCCATTTTCTACCTTGGCGGTCTAGTCTCCTTTATCTTTCTTTCTTCTTCTTCGTCTTCCTCTTCTTGTCTTCTTCTTCTTTTTTTCTCTCTTTTTCTTCTTCGTCTTCTTCTTCTCTGCACTTTTCCCTTCCATGAGATGTGGCCATGCAAGGGCAGGTTTCCGTAAGTAAGTAAACATGGTGCTTAACGTCCACAGAAACCATAAGGCTTATTAGGAACGGCAGGTTTCCGTGCAGCAACAACGACTAAAATAGTCACCCTGTTCGTCGTCACAGGCACGTGATGCAAGTTTCCGTGCGCGGAGACTCCGGAATATTTATACGTGTATTTTTTTTTTAAAGCAGGCTAGACTTTCGTAACTGGATCAGGTAGGGACTATGCTATCAGGACTGTGTTCTGTACATTCTTTTTTTTTCTCATTCTTTGTGGACACATATTTGTACTGGTGTTAGTTTAGTTGTTTGTTTTTTCTCTCCCAGCGACTGGTGAAACGTTGGGCTCTAGTGTTCTAGGTTTTCCTATTGCTTGTTGTGGGATTTCCCGTTCGTATTTGTGTTTGGACAAAGTTTAGATACATCTGAATTGGGTATGCTTAATTATGAGAGCACTTTTAAATGTGCATCGAATTCTGACGGCGTTTGCTCGTCTTGATGTTTTACTGTGAGGCTGACAGAACGTTAAGATTGAATTACTAAATAATGGTTTGGGTGTTGTTGTGGTCATGTACGTATTATTTATGACTGCTAACTCACATTAATGTAATTGTCATTGGTTCCTCGCGTTGTCAACCACATATAACAAAGCGTTACACAGAAAGTTTACTATTTTACGAGTATATAAGCATGCATTCAGTGTGACATGTACACGACCGGTCAACTGTGAAGGTATTTTTGTGCAGTAAACAGTAATTCTGTAACCAACCTGTACAGTAGTCTCCAGCGAAGTTGCCAGCACACGCTGTACACAGGCCCTGTCTTCTGGTTACACTCGTTGTTCAGACAGTTGGACGGGCAAGTAGTGTTACACGTGTCTCCGTACCACCCAGCCTGGCAGCCTGCACATGGCCCACAGAACTCAGTTTGTCAGACCACCAAATGTCGGCGGCCACAATGTTCAGTCGACATGCAGCAAAGAACTTTCAATTCATTCATCTATAGATGATTAGTTGTGAAATATGCTTGCAAAATAGTGTTTTTAAAGTTAACCATTCTTGTTAACCGTTTGTGTGTTTTGAATAATAGTAAAGACAATAACGATAATAATAACATTGTATTACACTCAGTGTGTACTCTTCAATGCTTTCTCGGGTTGATTAACCCTTCAGTGCCTCAGCCTGTAAAAATCTCCGGGCTGACACACACACACACACACACACACACACACACACACACACACACACACACACACACACCCCACACACACACACACACACACACACACACACACACACACACACACACACACACACACACACACACACACACACACACGCAAGCAAAATATTTTCTGGTCCTATGATAAACATACTCTCATTATTGTCCATTTTGATGTGAATCGTTTCAGGGAGGTGGCGGCTTAAGGATTTCAAAATTTGCCTTTTATGGGTGATGGCGCGGCAAGCGTGGCAGTGAAAAGGTTAATAGGGTGGGTTACTGATCAGAACTGAGCTATCCCGGCCCCTTTCGGTATTAGCAACATTTTACCATTCCAGACTATGCTGATTTCTAGACGTCGCAACTTTCAGTCCGTCAGTATCCAAGTCATGCTGTTTAACAACCAATGGTATCGCGTTCAAATGACATGCAGACACGGGTCGACTGCCACGTAGGCCTACTGCTCAGTAATATGCACCGAGTGGTCTATTCGAACTGTCACGTGACAGATTTTGAGCGCTCTTGAGGCGCCTGTCCAATTTCACACTCCTCTCTACGTATAAAAGATTATTTTTCCTACCAAGATTGAATGGATACGAAGTCAGAGAAGCGGACGTCGCTTAGAGATTAATTAATGTTAATATATATCTGATTACAAGACAGGACCCAGTCAGTCAGAATTCCGTCACTCGAGTATCACTTGACCCTGCTGGTGGACAACCAATGAGTCGCATATGACGTATATTTACAGCTCAGAGCAGAGAACCATTGAGCCACACATCACGTTTATTTACAGCTCAGTGCGGACAACCCGCCCATTTTCTTTCAGAGTTAGGTGTTTCGTCCCCCCAGTTCTCGAAGTACGCCCAAGTAGTTGACCTGTCCGAAGTCAGTAACATGACCGTGGCACTGCGCCCATTTTAGAGCTAATGTTTCCTGTGAAACATATACGTGACAAACAAGTGTAACTATTTGATCGATTTCCTGCCTGCGATACCAAATGGTGCCCGGGATCAAAAGTTATGTCGTATTCATACAACGACAAATCTGTTTGTGGAAAAGACAACCCGCTATTTGCATTATGACCAGACAGAGGCCATATGACAGAATGGAAATGTTGTTTTGATTATTAGGTTGTCAAGGTGCATTCACTGTATCCAGTTTTTCGGATCAACATTCAGTTCATTTTCTCTCCGCTTAGAAAACAACAGTTTACCGCTTCGAAATCTTGCCCAGATGGAAAGGGCTCTGTAGGCCTATCGTTTTGTTCTATAACGGATACGTGCTGCTTGCAAAAACGAGAGTGCAAGAATGCCATCAACACCAATTATTTGCTTTGATTTTGAAAAAAAATACGAAAATGGCAATGGGCATTCGGAACAATGTTAAAAGCTGAATCTGAGGCAGTTTACGATACAATGCGTTTGCTAGCCTTTTCTCCCCAGGCCGCCCAAAGGGAGTTGTTAGAGAATTCCGTCTGATGTTTCATGCCATGATGAGGAGGGCTAATAAGGCCAATATTGAAACGAAACACCACACACACACACATACACACACACACACACACACACACACACACACACACACACACACACACACACACACACCACACACACACACACACACACACACACACACACACACACACACCACACACATAAACGCACACACACACACACAACACATCCAACAAACAACACCACACACACACACACACACACACACACACACACACACAACACACACACCAAAAACACACACACACCACAACACCACACACACACACAACACACACACACAACACACAAACACACCACACTTTACACAACACACAAAAGCCACACACCACACACAACACATCCACACACAAGAAAAACACACACTACACGCACCACAACAATACAAACACATGCGCGCACAATACAGACACGCAGCACACATACAAACACATAACACACAAAAAAACCACACACTACATACACACACGCACGCACGCACACACCCCACAACACACCCCACACACACACACCCCAACACACACACAACACACAAAACACACCACACACACACACCCCCACACACACACACACACCCCACACACACACACACACACACACACACACACACCACACACACACACACCAACAACCACCACTACACACACACCACACAACACACACACACACGCACGCACGCACGCACGCACGCACGCACGCACGCACACACACACAACAACAATAAGAACAATAACAAACAAAGACAGATAATGTTTCTCTTACCTCTGAGGCACAGTGGCGTCTAGATATTTACGGCTGCTGTCTTGTCTAATTATGGCAAGAGCATAGCAAGCCGGCTCTTCCCGGTCCATCTTTTCTCCCACTGTTCTAGGTATAACTCACACTACTGATCTATATCAGTTCATTTTACATACTTATCATTACTAAGTGGTCTTAACAGGCATTAGTTTGGTCATCATATCAATATGTTCTGGAAGATCTGTAGCCAAAGCTTAAACTGTGTCTTCATTCAGGCTTGCCCTAACTGCTGTAGTCGTAAATACAGTAGGAAAATCAGCATGTTTACTTCCAATCCGAGGTTGCTTCCTCGTTAATTCTGGTCTTTCTCAGTATTGCCTGGCGGCTGGTTAACAAGGGACGCAACAACGGAAACAAATCACCTGGTATGCGAGTACACAAAGTAGCTTTAGCATCAGTAGACCACACACACACACACACACACACACACACACACACACACACACACACACACACACACACACACACACACACACACACGCGCGCGCCGCGCACGCATACTACGCATACACACAACACACACACACACACAAACACACACACACACACACACACACACACACACACACACAACACACACACACACACACACGGATGTAGTCAGTAGTTCTTTTTCATTTAAAGGAAATGTGGGTGTCATAATGAATTAAAAAGAAAAGAAAAAAGACACAAAAAAGAAGACAATCTACATGTATAAAAGTGCCACAATTTAAGAAGTGTGCAATATCAGTCTGGCGAGAGTCATATTCCAGAAAATATGAATTGTGTACAAAAATGGGCAAGGGGAAGTTACCACTATTTCACAGGTCAAGAGATTAGAACACACACACCCCACACACACACACACACACACACACACACACACACACACCACGCACGCACGCACGCCCCACGCACGCACGCACGCACGCACGCACGCGCACGCACGCAGCAGCAACAAAGCACGCACGCACGCACGCCCGCACGCACGCACGCACGACGCGCGACGCACGCAACGCACGACGCAGCACGCCGCACGCAAAGCACGCCACGCACGCACGCACGCACGCACGCACGCACGCACGCACGCACACACGCACACACACACACAACAACAACAACAACAACAACAACAACAACAACAACAACAAACAGACCAAACAAAGGACAAAAAAATAAAATGTTTTGCTGTCCGTCAAAGCAAATTTCGTTTTAACATACCATCAATGTTAAAAGGGAACACTGAAGATAATATAAGAGTATAACATGTATACAGACTGATATTTGCCCTAAATAGTTACAAACAAGCCACATTAGCACAGTGGTTAAAGCTTTAGGATGCGGGTCTTAAGGTTTTGTGTTGGAGTCCCTTTTAGAGCCATGTGGGATTTTCACCACTGACCAGTTCCTACCCAAGACTGGGCTCGGGTCAAATGGTTCCAAAGGCTGTCCTGTCCGTTGTTTATTCTACCATAACAAACCCAGCAGACAGCTTCTCTGAGTGAGCACGTTCACGTGGCAGCCCGGGAAAGGAAGACAGAGCAAACTCGAAGTAAAAAAAGACTACAGAAATTGAGAGAGAAAAAGAAAGAAAACAATTCGAAGAATTGTCATTGTCATTGTCAGTTGTTTTCTCTGGGATCGGTTTTGCACAAACATTTGCAAATGTAGTTTGGCAAACAAACAAACGAACAGCAACAACAACAACAATACTGTTCGGTTTAGGTCGAGGACTAAAGTTCCATACCATATAACCCAGAACCCTCACCTAACCATTATCCTCAACGCTAGATCTGCGGACTGACAGCAGAACCGATCTTTTGTGTCCATCCAGCTTTTCTGTTCATCCAGCAGACCATGCAATTTGATATGATGAGTCATAAAGAAGACGCCCCCCCCCCTCCCTTTTTACCAAGCCAACTACGAGTCTTTAGCTTTGTCAACTTACACCCTCACTCCAACCCTTCCCTCCATCCAACCCATTGGTCGGTTTTAAATAAACGACCCCACCCCTTTTGTATGACTGCGCTCATCCCCTTCTTGCGATGGGCCAGGAAGCACTGGTCAGTTTTTAGTCGCGGTAATTTCCCCCGTGTGAACACGTAATGCCCGTC
>JABMCL010000608.1:0-2500 GCA_018857735.1 Alviniconcha marisindica | reverse complement strand
ACCGATTGCAAAATACATGTACAACACGCTATCTCACGCTGAAATCACGCATGGCCAAACGCGCCGACGGCACCGCTTCTGTCAGATTTACTGGTTTTATGACACTTGCTTCCTCCGATTTCAGTACGTGTACAAGCGTACACTGATACAAACAAAAATCTACACAAGAGCTGTTAGCTTTGTCAATGAACTAACTGTATCATATAAAGAAATATAGCAAAGCAACTTGAAAGTTTGAAACGAAACGAACCAGGCAGTTTTGGGGTTTAAAGGGTAACAGAAGGATCGGGAGCAGGCCTAGCAGATAGATCTACTTTCAAATTTGTCATCTGCAGCTGTGCAAGTAATCCATTACGTTTACTGGTGCATGGTTGAACTGTGGTGTTACCGGGTATGCGATGAGTTCTGGGGTGTGTTTGATGGGGAAAGTCTTCTTTCAAAGTGTGAGAAAACTAAGATATTCTATGCTCAGGTTGATGTTGTGGGATGTGATTCATATCCGCAGCTGAATGTGGGGCATGGCTTTTATCCGCCAGATGCTTCGTGAAGGTATCTGCTGTCTCCTGTCTGTGGGCATAACATCCCTGTTACACGCTCTATTGCTCACACACACACACACACACACACACACACAACACACACACACACACACACACACACACACACACACACACACACACACACACACACAACACACACACACACACACACACACACACACTAATGACATACTTGTGCAGAAGCTCGTTGTCCTGTTACATCCACCTTGACAGTGCCAGTCGCAGGTCTGGTTACAGTTGGTCCCATAGAAGCCTTCCTTGCATTCTACAAAGCAAAAGAGAACAGCACATTAGCGTCAAAACAATCATTACCATCATTATTATGATTATTGTTCTTGTTAGTTTTCTACCCCGCAGTGCGAATGACGAAATTAAGGCCTCCTCTGCTGAGAGCCCAGAGCTATCAAAATGTTCTATCTTCAAGTGGAGTGGGTCAAGATATAGCTATGCGTGCTTCGCCTGTTATCAGGAACGTCTCCCTTTCTACTATTTTAGTTTCTGCTTTCGCCGGCCACTCAGCTTTGCTTCTTGTTGTGCGTGCGTGCGTTCGTGTGTGTGTGTGCTTGCATGCGTGCGTGTGTGTGTGTGTGTGTGTGTGTGTGTGTGTGTGTGTGTGGTGTGTGTGTGTGTGTGTGTGTGTGTGTGTGTGTGTGTGTGTGTGTGTGTGTGTGTGTGTGTGTGTGTGTGTGTGTGTGTGTGTGTGTGTGTGTGTGTGTGTGTGTGTGTGGTGTGTGTGTGTGTGTGTGTGTGTGTGAGAGAGAGAGAGAGAGAGAGAGAGAGAGAGAGAGAGAGAGAGAGAGAGAGAGAGAGAGAGAGAGAGAGAGAGAGAGAGAATTTGACGTTTTATTGTCTTCAGCTTACTAGCCCACAAGACAAGGGGGTAAGAAACATGATCAACTTTGCATCACGCATAGCGACATGTAAAAATCATGTAGTTCCTTCAAAAAGGATAGGTAATATGGATAATGAGAATGAATCATCTGCAAGCGCAAAATACAGTGCTTTGCCTGCAGAGATTCTGACATTTACTCTAATCCACATAATAGATTCGTATACATGTACATAAATAATTATGCGCATATATATGCATACAAGCAGTCGGAAGGATTGGGCGGAGTATTATGTCACAGTCCATCCTATGTAACTACTTCAAGGTGTGCACGAAGTTTACGCTTGAAAGAGCTGAGTGACTGACAGAGCGGGCAAAGGGAGTCACACGTGTCTCCGTACCACCCAGGCTGGCAATCTGCACAGGGATCCCACAGAACACATCTTGTCAAACAACCAGATGTCTACAGCCATAATGTTTACTCGACATGGAACTGATAGCCTTCAGTCCACAAATGACTAGGTGATTTGTTCAATGACAGACAGGTAGATAATTGACTTTTAATGCCCGATCAACCATACGTTTTTTTTCAGAGCGAATTCTTAAATATTTGTTAGAAAATAACAATAAAGCAACAACAAAGACAACAACAATAATATTTATCTAACAATATTTTTCTTTTCTTTTCTTTTTACTGATTATGTCCCTGTAACATGAAGATCTTAACAACTCTCATTTTTGCATATTGTGCGTGCATAATATATATAGTGTGTGCGTGCGTGCGTGCGTGCGTGCGTGCGTGCGTGTGTGTGTGTGTGAGAGAGAGAGAGAGAGAGAGAGAGGAGAGAGAGAGAGAGAGAGAGAGAGAGAGAGAGAGAGAGAGAGAGAGAGACGTGACGGGTGCAGTTGTTGCTGCATCGTAGGTTACACTGTGTTCCGTAATAGCCGGCGTAACACTGACTGATCCCGCTGGGAACTGGAGAAGCAGAGAGTTAATGTACATACACTGTATCTCGCAGTAGCCTACAGGTTTACAGAGTTGCATTATTAGTAGTCACAGGAACCAGGCAGAGCTATAGCCAGTGTGCACCGTACACACTGTATAGTATAT
>JABMCL010003221.1:32500-35000 GCA_018857735.1 Alviniconcha marisindica | reverse complement strand
GACTTGACTGGAATCTCCAAATTTTGGGAGGGAATGGGGTGGGGTGGGGTGGGGGTGGGGGCGTGGGGGGTGGAGGGAGGACCTGCACACTGCGGCCCCTAGACCGATCCTGTAAGAAGATGGGCAGCGGTATAAGCCACAGGTTTGATGTTCCATTAAAACTGGGAAACTAGGAATATGTTTGTTGTAGTGTTGGTGCTAATTGGGGAGAAGAGAAAGAGAGAGAGAGAGAGGAGAGAAGAGAGAGAGAAGAGAGAGAGAGAGAGAGAGAGAGAGAGAGAGAGAGAGAGAGAGATAGGAGAGAGAGAGAGTCGGAGAGAGAGATGAGAGGGAAGCAGAGAGTGAGCGAGAGAGGAGAGAGAGAGAGGCGGCATTTACAGGACCGTGTCCGTAAAGTTCTGTTTGCAGAAAATTGCGTGTGTTTGCTTGTAAGCCAGGGTGACGGGGCGCCGAGGTGTACACTGGCGTGCAATGTACGGTGCATGGGGGCAATTTGTATTGTGAGAAAGTTAAACTTTAATCTATCCTTATTCAATCTAGACTTGTGTTCGTTACGTGTTGTTCACGCGTGAATGCAACGGCTCATAGTGATTCATTACCCGACGAGGCTTGGTTACAAAAGTCTCAGCTGTGTCACCTTCACATTGAACAGATTTTGTACAATACTGATGTTGTCATTTTGATTGATAAATTGATTGTAAATAGTGCTGTCAGTAAGTTAGTATAATTTTTGTTGGGGTCTAATATCACCTCGCTATGAACAGACATAAAGCGAAACATTGACTGGTTGATAGATTTGATGTTTGAATAAAGCAATCCAGTCATTTCACAAGACAATGCTGATGCAGACAGTGTAACATACGTCTAAGTATAATCACAAAAAAAGTTCAGCAGATATTGTAGAAAGTCATAATTTGATTATATGGACCCTAATTGTGACCTTGACCTTGAAGGTAGCAAATCAGACTTCTGAAAATACGATTTGAAAAAAAAAAGTTTTTTGGCAAAAGGTGCAGCAGTTCCGAACGAATCACCGAGACAGTCACTCAAATATGGAAGCTTTGGTGTGACCTCGACCTTGAACACAGCAAACCGCTCTGTTCACAAGGCACTTTTGCTTATTATGGTGGTGTACCGCGAAACTAAGTGTGCTTGTGATGGAATTAGGAGAATAGAAGAGCTAGTAGAAACAGAGATTAGAAGAGATAGTAAAAGCAGTCATATTTTAGTTGACCTTCCATTTTTTACACAATACTCCGGCTAATAATAACGAACCACCATATCAAGTTTCGCTGCAACAGTTTGAGAGATTCAAACTATATCATCTGGACAAAATTCTGAAAAAAAAAGGACAGACCGACACACAGACACGGTTATTCCAATATGTCCCTCGGCCCCCATAGCAGGGGTCTAAAGAACATAATCGATGCACAGTCATAGCTGAACAGACCTACACATTTCACACATACAAGAACTTTTATGGCCACCAAAACCCACAATTATGCCTACCGCAGACAGACCTAAACAGATATTCGACATTTTCGCCTTTACAAAATATCACACAGTTCTGCTACAAAGCAGTAACACGACACTTAATAAACATATGTAGGACATTAAAACATAAAAAAAGAAACAACACATGAATAGCGCGGTTTCTACTTCATGTGTGATATATAGCCCAAATAGAAAGTACGGCAGTTTTTCAAGGAAGACTACCACTTTTAGCATGCCTGAAGGACCGCGATTATGCTCACTTTACGTTTCTTTAGAAGTCTTTTGCGCTTCTGAGTGCAAAAAATCATGATTGTTCCTGTCTGGTTATCGATTCCTGCGTTTTCTTAGTGGGTCTGTGGTGAGCCAATGGGTCTCCGAGGGTTAATATCAAGGCGTCAGGACACGTGGGCATTTGACGTGCTGCAGATGAGTTCACAGCTTTAATTGTTTGGAGTACAAGCCTCCAGATCTAGCGAGTTGCACCACGAGCGCTGTTCAATCTCACCCTAGAGAACACAAGGCAAGAGACTTCTGTCTGTCTGTCTGCCAGTCTGTCTCTCTTGGGTTTGCATGTGGACGTATGGCCTTTGTTTGTCTGTTTGGGTTTGTATGTGGGCGTAAGCCCTCTCTCTGTCCGTCTGTCGTATGTCTGTCTGTCTGCCTGCCTGTCTGTTTGTCTGTCTCTCTTGGGTTTGTATGTGGGCGTATGGCCTCTGTCATCTGTCCGTCTCTTGGGTTTGCTTGTGGGCTTATGGCCTCTCTCTTTCGATCGGTCTGTCGTCTGTCTGTCCTCTGTCTCCCTTGGGTTTGTATGTGGGCGTATGGCCTCTGTTTGTCTGTCTCTCTTGGGTTTGTATGTGGGCATATGGCCTTTGTCGATCTGTATGCCGTCTGTCTGTCTGTCTCTCTTGGGTTTGTATGTGGGCGTATGGCCTTTGTCTGTCTGCATGCCGTCTGTCTCTCTCTCTCTCTCTCTTGGGTTTGTATGTGGGCGTATGGCCTCTCT